>WEKX01000805.1:327017-376282 GCA_013390025.1 Pitta sordida
CCTGTGTGAACTGCTGCTCATGAATATTCAAAGAAGGCAGTCATGAATATTCAAATTACACCCCCCCCCACCCCCCTCCTGCTGGGGCAGTACATGTACCGGGGCAGTACTCAGCCCTCCCTGACATGTTCTGGGCACGTTCCCTCCTGGGGCCAGCTGCCCACCTCGCTGTGTCTGCTTTGCCAGTGCTGGTGGGCTGACAGAGCTCTAGACCGCCGATCACGGCCTCCACTGCACCGTGCCACATGTGTCCCGCGTGAGGGAACACGCTGAGGAGGGCTCAGAAGTATATACTGCCCTGTGGTGCCTCCTCTGCAGCTGCTGCAGCGGTGGCTGCCAAAGCCCAGGAGTTGCCACGGTGGCAGTGTGAGCTCAGGGACCCTTTCATCATGATTCCTGGGTACTCCCCAGGCGGGGTCAGGGCAAAGGCAGAGGAGACCCCCTTCACTCCCTTAACTGCTCACATTGCGTGAGGGGCTTGCGAGAGCGCCCCAGAGCTGGGGAGGTGGGGCGATGTGGGCCAATTTGCANGTTCACCTCATCACAGTCTGATATTTCCATGACTGGGGAGGTCCGTTTCATGGGGCGTTCGTGAGTGCACCTGTGTGAACTGCTGCTCATGAATATTNTGGAGGGCTTCACGAGGAGAGGGCACGACACCAGACCCACAATACTGTGATATTCGAGGATCGACTGTACTAGATAATTTGTGTTGGCTCATTGAACTTAGTGACTGAATTCATTGGATCTTGAATACTGATCTTGGACATTAAAGCTAAGATGATCTTAAGGGACAAGAAGGGGCCATTTCTTCCTTTTCTGAGTTTGCTGTCCATTTTACTTATTAGGATTATTGTGTGTATGAGCTGTTCACTGTTTCTTTCTCCCTTGAGGTTGTGTTTAGCAATTTGTGGCCACTTGAGTCTTGTTCAGTGTAAAGATTAACCTCCAAGCTATCATGTGGGCTTTATGTGGCAATGATTGGGTTTTAATGTGGTCTCTGTTTAGTTCTGAATGCCATTTGAGGAGGAAAAAGGAAAAATCATATATTTAAGAGAAAAGTAGGAAAGGAACTGAAGGAGGGCTGTGTGGGGAAAGCAGTTTTGTAGGAGTTGGGGTCTTACTGTGGCTGTTCAGGGTAAAAGAAATAATGAGCCTTTGTTGCTTCTGCCTAGAAAAATGAACTTTAAAGGTTCATGGATTAAAAATGCAAGAGCAGTTAGCCAATAAACTGAATTGCTAAGGGAGATAGTGGAATTGTTAATTTAAACCCATATAATCATAGGATAGATGAAGCTTCCATCCACTAGAGTTGTTTTGTCACCAGTAAAATCAGTTGTTTCTGAGAAGATCCAAAACCAAAATAATAAAACTATTTTGTATTGGTTATTAGATGGCTGTGGTAAACATCAGGTTCAAAATAAACTTCTGTTGATTTAGGTGCTCTCATCTGAGCTGGATCTTTGGTGTCAGCTCACTGAGCAGATTTGGCTTATAGAGGAAATGGAGAGACTTCAGTTTTTCCAGTCTCAATGTTTTTGGTATTAGATGAGACATTTTCTCAGTGATTTCCTTGCAGTGAGTTTTTTGTGCTCGTTTCATTCACAGATAGGTAGATTCACAGGTGTGGATAAAAGGTTTGGATCCATTTAGGCACTTGGAAAGTTCCTTTATGGCCAAGAAAGATTGTCCTCTTGTAGTGGGTGACCATGAGTTCTTGACATCGCTGGTGTTTCTCAACATTATCTATAAAAGCTTACAAAGGAGGATGACAGTCTTTCAGTAAGAAATAGCTGGCGATTTGGTGCCAGCTCTGACTGTACAGTCTTTTGTGACTGTTTCGGCCAGTCATTTAATCTTCCTGGATTGATTTTCTCTTTATAAAATGTGAATAATATTAATTCCATTGTAGCTCCCTTTTGTTCATATGTGGGTTTTAAACTTTTTGGACTCTGGGTTGTAGCATATTTGCACAAAATGTAGCACTGTGTGATCCTTGTTTTAGCTGAAGCCTTAGTGCACTATCATAAATAGTGGCAGAAATAATAATCTCCATTCCCTATTGATCCCAAACCATATGACAGGTAAGTAACCTCTTCAGGTTGGTACTTAGCATAAGACCCCACAGATAGCTGAAGGTCTTAATCAGGAAATTGTTATCATATGAACTTAACATAAAAAAGTTAAATTTGTGAGGGAGTTAATTTTTCAACTCGATGTTCCCAATTGTAATGGGTTTTACTCTGGCTAGATGCCATGGGCCCGAATAGTCCCAAATAATAAGGTGATATACAAAGGGTGGGTTGGAATAAGGCAGTTTAATACAAGCAAAAATAAAGCAAAGCAAAAGCGTGTGCAGAAGCAAAGCAGAAGAACTGATCTCTACTTCCCATCAGCAGAGGTGTCCGCCCACACCCAGGGAAGCAGGGCTCCTACGCGTGATTAGAAGGTAGTCCTCGAGAACCATGAATGTCCCCCCCTCCTTGCTCCCTTCCTCAGCTTTTATATCTGAGCTGAGGTCATATGGTATGGAATATCCCTTTGGTCAGTCTGGGTCAGCTGGCCTGCTTGTGTCCCCTCCCAGAATCTTGTCCTCAGTTGTGGGGAAGGGACATTAGTGCAATGTGTGCCTGGCTGTAGTCAAAACATTTGTGTGTTATCAACACCCTTGTAAAACACAGCAGTGCAAGGGCTGCTGTGGGCTCGGACAGACCCAGTACACCAGTTTAAGCCCTCATTAAGATGAAAGTCATGTTCAGAATGTATGCACATAATTTAGATGAATTTATAAAAATGTTGTAAAGACTGGGAACAATGCAGCTTAACATTAAGGAGAGAAACCCCTAAAAATGGAAAGTTCTGGAGTTAATGTTAAATTTGATGTATTTGCCATTCTTCTAAGCTCGGAAATACATAGTTAAAATGCATGAACTAGTAGTATTTTGTGATGTGCTTTAGTGATCAGAAAGTTCTGTGAATAATAGTGTTCTATTCCAGTTCAACTGATTAATTAAAACACATAGAAATCTGTGTTTTCTGTCAATTGTTCCTGCCTAGTTCATAGCTGCAGAACAAAAGGAAAGCCTTACAGGTTGATTAGCAAAGCCTTTCCATGTGATCCATGTGGTGTTTCTTTTCCCTTACAGAGAATGATGATTGTTTTAAAAGAAAGAGTCTGTTACCTTTCATAAAGCAAGATTGCATCACTATTCCTTCAGGTGCCCTGAGATGTAAGTGGCCATCTCTTTGCGGTATGGTTCTTAATGGAATTTTCTGCTACAGAGCAAAACTCATCAGTACCTCTTAATTTAGAAAGAGTGGGGGAAGGTGACATGGACATTAATCTTAAAACAGATAAATAGGCAGAATTTTGAATGATGCATGAGATTTCAGGAAGCTGTTACAGTATGCATGAGAGCCTTACACAGAGGTCCCTTGGGAAACAGGAATGATTTAAAGCAAGATTTTCAGCATTTTAGTAACCTGCTTTTAGTTTAATTTATATCTAGGCTTACCTCTGAGTTCTGCATTTTGTGCAAGTATTGCACTTGCTGATGTTGCCGTATGCAGTATTATTCATACATAACTGTCGTTGGATCTTTTGTTTACTTGGATAGTCTTGAAACATATAAAAATGGTGGTTGGTATTTCTGCAGTATCAGAAAAATCAAAACTTGAAATTTGGTTTTGAAGATAGATAAAGTTGCTCTCCTCCCTCCCCCGTAATTGTATTGTTATAGACAAATTTTGAAATACTAACTATGGTTAGTGACTGCTGAGACAAAACCCATTAGTAAATACTTCCTTTGCTGATTATTAGCCTTCTTTATAATCTCAATTCATACATTTGCAATTTAGATTTTGTCTCACTTCATTACCAGCCTCATTTCTTACTTTTAAAGATGCAATCTCCAGCTGAGCTAAAATATGTTATCTGGTAGATAAATCCGTTAAGGAAGCACCTGGCCAGACCTTCAATATACCTGCTTATTTGAAAGACAGAGATAATCTGCTGCAGAAATAAAAATAGCATCTGAATTATCCAGAGGAGCCAGAGAATGAATTAGAACTGGATTAGAATACAGCTCATTTGTATGTAAATGTGCTGTCTTTGTTCCTGAATTTGATCCTTAAGATCTGTTAATATGGGAAAGTAAGGGATGAAAAAGTTTCTTGGAATTCATCCAGCCAGATTCACACAGGTCAGTGCTATGTGGCTAAATCATGATGTACATGCTGAGGATTACCTGAAAAAAAATTTACACTTGAAAAAAACAAGCTGAATGCCTTGGGAGAGCAAAGCACTGCATCTACCATGATTGAGGCTTATGGTCCTATATGACTAATCATGTGAAAAGTTATATTTGCTTGAAAATTTCAGTACCTAGAAGAATCTAGTGGTGGATGCCTGCTTTTTTTGCTACTAAACATTGCTGTGTGCCTGTGAACAAATATAACCCAAATGAACGAAAATATTTTGTGGAAGGATTTTTTTTTTTAACTTGGGTCTGGGATTTTTTTCTGCAGAAAGTTGAGGGGAAAAAATTAGCAGGGGGGAAAAAGAAAAAAAGAACCTGTTTTCCAGACTAAGATTTCAGCCAAGCCTGCAAATAGTTATTTGCATATTTCAATCCTGTGGTGGCTGTATTGCTCTGTTCAGCTGAAGCTCTGTCAAATGTGTTCCAAAGCCATGCACTTTCAGTTCATAGTTGTCATTTAGAAGCTTAGTGTCATAGAAATGCACCTAAGTAAATTTACACACCCAGCTGTGTGGACTTTACACTGCATTCTGTCCATACCTAAAATTATATAGACTCACGTCTGCTGTCCTGATTCTGCATCATGTCCTGAAAGACAAAAAAACCCCCAAAAACTGTTCTATTTTTTTGTAGCCAGAAAAAATAAGGAAACAAAAATGAAGGAAAACATAACTGCTTATTTGAAATAAAAGTAAGGACAGTCGGCTCTCTTGCACTTCGCGCCCTCCATATTGTGGCTTCAGATCTTAGCAGCATGATCTTTTAGCGATGTAGGAGACCTGTTTCGCAACTGCGCATGTGTGACCTGCCATGGCGGCGGTGGCGCAGGTGGCAGCAGCAGCGGCGGCGTGTGCGGCGGGGGTGGCAGCGTGGGTGGCAGCAGCAGCGGCAGCAGTGCGGCCGCCATTCAACACAGAAGTAGGGCTTCACGGACCCTGATTAAGACCACGGGTGCGTGATATAGGAGATCTGACTGGATATGAAATCAAGAGATTGAGAAGTCACGTTAGAATTAGGGCTCTTGCTCTTCCTCAAATTTTCTTCTTCATATGTGGTTTGGATATCTCATTGTGTGGATAGTACATTTCATAAATAACCCTTTAGTGCTTGTGGGCAGAGCAGCTAGGAGGTGCACACACACTCAGTCCTGCTGTTCCAAAGGCACATTTTTCCACAGACAGGAAATGTTACATTCTTTCAGTTTTACCAAGTTTTCCCCTGAATTTATGTAACTTTTGTAAGTTGAATCTGACATTCTGAAATTAAATGTTGATAGAGAGATTACTTGCAATGGTTTTTGGATGCATTGGACTATTTTGTCTTATGTCACATAAAAATACATAATTAGGCAAATGCCAAGGACTTTTAAGGGGTTGATGTCTCCTAATACTCACATTACTACATTAGCTTAAACTTGCAGTCAACCTTTTTTTGCTCTTAACCACACTTAATCTGTTTAACGAATAGAATTTTTTATAGCTTCCCATGCAGTACGTGCAGTAGTCAATCTCTGGACATGCTTTTTGCATAGCCCCTGTGTTTTGATGATCTCTTTAAGCTAAATGATTATTGATCTGTAGCACTTGATATAAATCTGAGAAAGGTCATCTGAATATAATTGTCTTGGAGGAAGAAAGCATGTTGTGTTTGTGGTTGTTTTTTCAGCTAGTGGACTTCACAGTCTATTATCTCTTTCATTTGTGTGACTTGTTTCCCACTTAATTTTATCTTTCCTTTTACCTCCTGGCAAATAGCAATATGCATCAGCATAATGATGAGCAGCAGCAAAGGTAAAAACAAATATATTTATATTCCTTCCTGCCTTCCAAATTTAGACCTTAAAATAGGAACTAGTTAATGTCTATTATTTAGAAGGGTAACAAAACCCCCGTGATTTGGGTAGAAATGCTGGATATACTTCAACATTTTCCTGTATTATACTTTCCTGTAATATGTAAAAAATGTTGTAAAATAATTTAGGAATGATGCTGAGAAGAAAAAGATAAGATGGAGGATAATTAGCTTCTGGAAACACTTTATGTGTAGCCTTCATTTCTATGTGGTTTTAGAGGCTAAAAACTGAAATATGCTGAATTATTTGCAGGATGAAAAGGAGCACAATGCATGTGGAGTATTTGAAGTCCATCAAGGCTAGTAATAACATTTTTAATGAACATATCCACCTACTCCTATTTAGTAACTGCCCTCAGTACCTACTGTTCCTCCTCACTATTAAGTTAGCCCTCTGGATACTCTAGCACAGTTTTGTGTTGCCATTGTCACTTGGATGATGTTGCCCAGAGAAGCTGCGTAGTCATCATTTCAGAAACTCGAAACCTGAATGAACGCAGCCCTGAGCTGGAGCAGGGCTGAGGCTCTTGACCTTGCTCTGAGCAGGGAATTGGACAAGGTGATCTCCAGAGATCCCTTTCCACCTGAGTTATGTAATGGGATAGCTTTTAATAAGAAGTGCTGGAAGTGTTAGGACATGCCCAGACTGTGACTGAAAGGAGAGTTGAGCTTATCTATAGGCAGTTTAGGAAATGTTGGCAGATCAAAATGTTTCCAGAACAACTGTAGAAATAGTACTGCTAGTAAGTAATCAAAAGGTGGAATGAGGAGCCCAAAACTAGCTAGGAAGGGGATGTGATGTGGATATTATCAGTAATAGTGATCATCTTAGTTGTAGTACGTACCAGGTATAATAGGGAAGTTTATTGAGTAAACTAGCAGCTGCTTAAACATTTTGAAAATGAAGAATTGGTGCCAGATTGTTTATGGCTAGAATTTTCCACATACCAGTTAGTGGTTTCATCCACGGTGAACAAAGTGGTTGCTTTAGTGTTGCCTTAATGATCAAAGGTTGAGGGTGGTTTTAATTCTTTATCTTTCCTTTTCCCTTCTGGGAAGCCTGATAGGCAGGGGCAAGGTGGCACTGAAGCAGTACCTTTTGGCTAGTGCCTTATGTTCCCCTGGCAGGTTCCTCTTGGCAACAGAGTGACCAGGAAAGCCGGATCTGCAGGGCAGCTGATGGTGGAGGTTTGCTGGTGGCAAAGATGGTTCCATCGGTTGGCTGAGCTGTGACAGTTCTGTTTTCAAAACAACTTCTGTCCTCCCTCTGTAGGGTTATTGGACAGGAACTTTGAGGTGACTTTGAGGTTGTATTTTCTTTTGGATTCTTTGTTGGCCAGAGGTGCACAGGCCTTTGAGGTTAGAAAGGACCACTGTAAACATTCAGTCTTGTCTTCTATATATTCTGTATCTTCTTTAATCTTTACTTTCAGGAACATTAAGTTTGAGACATAGATACATAGTTCTTTAAGCCTTTAGTATTTTTATTCTCAGTCATGTAATTCCAAGGCCTGTTAGAAGAGATGTAGTCAAGAGTGATGATGACAATCATGACTGTAAGACAAGATATGGTCTCCAATACAGTGATGCCAAGTTAATGTCTGGTTACTGGCAAAAAGCAGACTCCTCTCCCTCCTCCAATTATTTTCTCTTTTTTTTAAATTGCTGTATTTATCATTCATTTTCCTGCCAGCTTAGCCCCTGAAATAGGTGTTATGTGAGTGCTAGGAGAAAAGGTTGGACAAGAGTAGTTCCTTTCAGGATTAGCTCTCATTTAGATGGGCTCAGTCATTCAGATGTAAGGGGCTACAAGTGATAGAACAAGAGGACACAGTCTTAAACTGTGTCAGGGGAGATTTAGACTTGACATTAGAAGGAACTTTTTTACAGAGAGGGTGATCTCTCAGTGGAATGGGCTGCCCAAGGAGGTGGTGGAGTCACCGTCCCTAGAGGTGTTTAAGAAAAGGTTGGATGATGTACTTGGTGACATGACCTAGATATTAGGGTTATAGGTAGGATGGTGAGTTGGTAGCAGGATGGCAACAGGTTAGGTAACAGGTTTGGCTAGGTTAGGTAATAGGTGATAGGTTGGACTCGATGATCTCTAAGGTCTTTTCCAACCTTGATTCTGTGATTCTGTGATTCTGTGAACATAATGAACCCTGGGAACTAAGGATCTGACTAGGAACAATATTGTTAAAGATTTCATCTTGTAGCAGAAGTTTGAAAAATCTGTGTTTTTTGAGACTTCAGTTTAGATTTAGAAGTCTTGGCTTTATAATTAAATTTAGAATACAGAATATTACTATATTAGGGCATTGTTGTAGGAGTACATTGTTAGTGTGGTAAATGCACAGCCGCTGAAGTTACAGGATGGACATGACAACACACATGAGTTGATAAGACCTGAATAATACATGTGATGGGTATAGGTGTTTGATGCACTAGTGTTACGTGACTGACATGTACGTGATAAGAGGAGAACAGATTAGGGAAGCATGAGGTCAGAAATGTCCTTCTGCCTCTTTGGCTTCCTGATCTACATCAGGAATGGGAAATAAAAGAGGAAAAGTGCTTTGTCACCTTGTTTCACAAAGGAAGGATATTTCTCAACCTATGTTTGACTGCAGTTTGTCAGAAATAAATAATCAAGAGTTTTGTACACTGAAGGAAAAAGGTATCTTTCCTTTTCAGATCTTTTCAGAATCTGGTGCTCTTGTGTGGATATATCTTCCATAGAAGTGTAGAAGGTTTGGCAGTTCTGATATAAAAATGGGTGGGATATTTTAACGATTAATACCACCACCACCTCCCCACTCCTTCCCCCCCAAAAAACCAAACAAAAAAAAGCTAAAATCAAACCCCTTCATATTTCTGTGAATGAACATGAACTGCCTAGTTATGTATAGTCTTATAGTGGGACAGAGTACCCATAGTGGTTTTCATTGTGTCTGATCATATTTCTGTAAAGAAGCTGTTCCATTCTAACACTAATGTTTGAATGGTTTTAAGTCTCATTCTCCTGAGTTTACCCAAATCGGTAACTGTACAGAATCACAGAATAATGTAGTTTAAAGATTGTATTGTCCAAGCCCTGTGCCCAAAGCACCGTTGGCTAAGGCAGACCAGTACTGTGTCCAGTTGGATTTTGAACATGTCCAAGAACTGTAACTCCACAACTTCTGAGTCCAAATAGCACAGTATGTGGTATAGTATTGAATATGGGACCTGAAGAGAGATGACGAGACAAGTTTTATGGTCTAGACTCTTTGGAAGTATATGCAGTAATACCCCACTCATTTGCGCCTTCTTATTCACGATTTCACTGATATGCAGTTTCCTAATCTGGATTTGCGGGGTTTCTGAGGCGAGGCATGCGCTGTATTCGCACTTCCAGGTTTGCATATTCGTCTATTTGCAGCTTTTTGGTGCGATTCAGAAACGTATATTTGCCTTATTTGCGGTTTTCCTCGCAATTCACAGTCGCATATACACATAATTCCACCTTTTGCTGCGTTTTGCAGTTGCAGATTTGCAGTTTTCCTTGCGATTTGCACTTCTGGGTTCATGGTATTTGCAGTTTTCCTTGAGGTTTGTGGTTGCAGATTTGCAGGTTTTTTTGCCATGAACCTAATTTGCGGGACCCGCAGGAGACCTGTAATCCTCGAATATGGAGGTAAGACTATACTTCAGTCCTCCTACAGTAAAATCAACTTTTGTTTGGGTTTAAGGGTTCTACGGGGCTAGAGTAATTAGTAGTACAGTGAATCCACACTGCATCGCAACTTCTCCATTACGACCCCGCCCATTTGCAAAGCAAATTTTTCGGAATTATGATTCAGCCGTTTGCGAGTCTAGCCGCTTCAGACAAGCGCAGTTGACTCTGCTCTGCCAAGGGGCAGTGCCGCAATGCCTGTGGGGTGGGACTCACCCCGCCCTGCGGGGAGGGGGCTTGCAATGGCAGCACTATGTGCCTGTCCCTGAACGGGGAAACTGCCTCACGAAAGTGAGGCAAGCTGTGTGCTGGGAGGGGACTTCTGTTCCCCTGCCCTCTGGGTCTATACAGGCAGCACTGCCCCTCTCTCGCGGGACTGGTGGGTGTTAAAGGAAAGAAACTCCCATACCAACCTGACCCCTCCACCCCCCACCCCATGGGCTTCTGCGGGCTGCTGTGGTCACTCCCACAGACCAAATTGTTACTGTGCTCGCGCTGGCAGCCCCGTGCACGGCGGCTTGGGCACACGGCGGCGGCAAGTGCACAGCGCGGTGGTGGCTCGGACACGCAGCGTGGCTCAGGTGCATGGTTTACTGCAGCTCGCCATGGCGTTTNCTCGAATATGGAGGTAAGACTATACTTCAGTCCTCCTACAGTAAAATCAACTTTTGTTTGGGTTTAAGGGTTCTACGGGGCTAGAGTAATTAGTAGTACAGTGAATCCACACTGCATCGCAACTTCTCCATTACGACCCCGCCCATTTGCAAAGCAAATTTTTCGGAATTATGATTCAGCCGTTTGCGAGTCTAGCCGCTTCAGACAAGCGCAGTTGACTCTGCTCTGCCAAGGGGCAGTGCCGCAATGCNCTTTACCAGGCTCCAGGAATGCTGACCAGAGCTCATGGACACCCCTTCCCCGCCACGGAGGCTGGCGAGCGCGCGCAGGCTGGTGCGGGGCCCCTGTGGCGGCACGAGCACCAGGGCTGGGCCAGGGGGCTGGGGGGGGNGCCGCTTCAGACAAGCGCAGTTGACTCTGCTCTGCCAAGGGGCAGTGCCGCAATGCCTGTGGGGTGGGACTCACCCCGCCCTGCGGGGAGGGGGCTTGCAATGGCAGCACTATGTGCCTGTCCCTGAACGGGGAAACTGCCTCATGAAAGTGAGGCAAGCTGTGTGCTGGGAGGGGACTTCTGTTCCCCTGCCCTCTGGGTCTATACAGGCAGCACTGCCCCTCTCTCGCGGGACTGGTGGGTGTTAAAGGAAAGAAACTCCCATACCAANCATAGAACTGTATGAATTTATAATGCTTGCATATGAAGGGGTGTCATTTATTTATAGTTAGTGCAGTAATATTTTTTTATGCTGTAAACCCTTTACATAAAGCCTTTGAAAGAGTAATGAGGCTGTGGCAAGCCTGTGCAATAATCGTGTCATCCTTACATTATTTTTCCAAAGCATTGCTTCTCAAGCTGTCATGTGGGATACTTTAATCCCTTTTGCTGATGGCATTCACTGTGTCCACTTCCAGATCAGCCAGAGGCAGACCTCTTTAGAAAAACAGGTGAAGCAATTTATATAGAATTCCATTTACAGAAGACCACCCCCCTTATCCATGGTCCACATCTCCACTGTTTCAATAATCCAAATCTGAATCAATAATTCAGCAAAAAGCGGTACCGCGCACAGGCGCGGAAAACACCGCAAAGGCAGACAGCTCATGGATATGTAAGTGAGCTCATGAATATCTAAATAAACTCTGGATGGGAGCCACCGGGAGCAGTGAGGGGAGTGAGCCGTGAGATCAAGCCCAGCCCGATCCCATCTGGGATGCATTTAATGTAAGCATGTATGCATTTAATTTAAAAATGCATGATGCATTTAATGTAAACATTTAATGTAAATGGCTAGAATTGTACTCTGCTGGACTGCAAGAGTGGGCGTGGGAAACACCTTCTCCCCATTCCTCCAGGTCGGCTGCGCCTGTGCTGCCACCGCTGCCATTCGCGGTGTGAGTGTGAGGGCAGCCATGCACAGCACAGACGCCAAGGCCAAGGGGGAAAAAGACAGGGAATAAAAAAGGAAAAAGTCTCAGTTTAATAGTTGAGGTGTCCCAGTCCTGTCCCATATCATCCCGCTTCAGCAAAGGGAGGGAGCCAGGAGGGAAACCACGAGTGGCACCGCCTGGTCCTGGTCCTATTCCATCCTGATTCTGCAAAGGGAGGGAGCCTGGAAGAGAGCTGCAAGTATTGCATCATCCCATCCCTGAAGGGGGCGGGGTGATGAGCAGACTTAATTGAATATTCATAAGCTTGCTGTCTTTGCGAATTGCCACCTTTGCACCCTGTTCCCAAGCCCGTGGACCCGCAGAAACTGGGCCTCACTGTATTCCTGATGAAATCAAATGGCCTTGTGGCCTGGACTTTGGTTAAAACCTCTAAATAGCCTAAAAAGGACAACAAATAGTGCTGTATTCTGTGGCTGCTTGCCTTTTCAATATCATATGGAAAATTTCCCACTGAAATGGAAAGAGTTCACCACACCCTGTTTATATAGAGGTAGTTCACTCTTTCTTTCAAGATTTTGCAAATAGTAAAAAAAAAAAGATATACCCCTGTGACATTGAGCATCCGAACTGGGACATCAGAATAAGTAACATGTAATATTTATCAGTTTTCACAGTGTCCCTTCCTGAGCAGGAACATATGACTGGATGTTATTTTTAATTGAGATTAAAGGACAGGTTTTTTTAAAAAATAAGTTTTGAAATTCCATTGCAGTTTTTTAATTTGGAGGATAAACCTGAGACTTGTTTCTAACCCCGCAGACAACTTCAGCATGTGGTGTGCTGAAGGGCCTGCTGACCGTGATTCCTTGTGGACAGAGGTCTAAATGGAAAGTGTACTTTATCTATCAATGCCTACGCAGTGCTCATATGTGTAAGATTAGACACATTATACAAATACTGGTCATGGTATTCTGGGCTTAATGACTAAACAGTGCTTTTCCATGGAAAGACTTTTTGGATTAGAATTGCCCCTAGGTCATTAGCTGGAAGAGAACCTGAAGTATATATCAGTGTTTCTTGACAGTGAATCTGATGATGCATGAAATTCAAACCTGTGTAGTATGTGAAAAGTCATCTTCCATTCACCTCATTAAGTGTAATTTATCTTGAAATCAAAAGGGTCTGATTTTGTTTCTTGTAACTCTGATATTGGTAACTCAACTGAATTGTCAGCATGAAATGTTTGTTCTTCTAATTGGCTTCTATTAAAATCTAATTCTTTAGAGTTCAATTAGTTCTGCAATTTGGCTCGGTGGTTTAAAAATTATTTTAAAAGTATCTGAAATTGAATAGTTTTGGAGCTCTTTAAATGTTATAGTCCATCTTGTGTGTTTATTGTCTGTCACTCTGTCCTGGTTTGAGACAGTGAGGGGTTCACTTATCACGTCTTGGACGAGAGGCCATTAGAGATGTAACAGGATTTATTAATAATATGGATGAAAATGTATGTACAAGTGTGATATTGGCAGTAGGGAATAAAAATAAAACAGAACCCCAAAACAAGACCCCAGACAGCCCATACCCCCAACACGCGACGGAAACCCTGTCTCCTGGTGAAAAAGGGGAATATGAGATCTGTTGTAAGAGAAGGAGGGGTGGGGGGAAAAGGTTGCCTTTTAAATGATGCTTCCTTCACAGTTCTGATCTTGTTAGTTAGTAAATAAACCCTTTATATTCTTTACTTGTAGTTTGCCTTGCTTTTTGCCTGTGGCCAGTTTTATTTTCCAGTTTTTCTCCTCCAGGAAAGGTTGTGGTGAATCTCTGGCATCCAGCCAGGGTCAAACCACGACAGAGTTTTAGTACTTGGCCGGTTAGATAATAATAAGTTGGCTAATCCTCAAGGACCAGTTGATTAAGACAGTTGACTCAGACTTGCAATCAGACTTGAGAGAATACCTTCTGTGAATGTGTTCCCAACTGTAATAAGACTATAAAAGAAAATTATGTGAATTTCAGCATCTTTACAGTTGAAGTGGTGATTATTATTTGAAATCCATGTTTTTCAAATGCTAAGAAAAATGTATATTTTTAAAGGGTTTGAATTTGCAAATCTTGATGCTGTAAGTAGCTTTTCATTGACCCAGCCGAGTGTTTTGGCAGTTGTTGGAAGAGAGGAGTATGTAGCAAACTGATCTTTCTTAGTCATCATGGGCAATCCACTTTTTGTTTTAATGACATAATATCAGAATTTACAGAAAGAAAAAATTTAGATGTAGAGATTTTAATTGATTTCAATGTCAGTAAGATTTACCTTTTAAATTTGAAATAATTTTGCGCTAAGTGGGAACACAAGCCTTCCTTGCCTTTAGCAACGAAAGGCAGAAGTGGCCTTAGTTTCAAGAAGGAAACAAAAGTATGGAGAAGAGCCCTTCTTTCAGTGGCAGGGCACTGCTGTTCCACTTGTCCTCAGCCCTTGAGGCTCACTTAGTTTTCCAATGGTATTGCAAGTAGTATTTCCAGGATCTCATGTTCAGGATTTCTTTTAAAAACTGAAGGAGACCAACTGCAGAAATCAAAGCCTGCCCTGTAGGCAGATGGGAACTCACTTTGTTCATCCTTTTCGTGCTCTGCAAGAGCTTTAGTTCTCTCGCATGTATTTTTCTTCTTTGCTTACCAATCAGAAAGCCAGATAATCAATATGAACAGTACACTGTGTCATGTGTGTAGAAGATAGAGAATAACACACCCTCCAACATGTAGAGATAGGACTGGAACTTGAGGATGATTACTTCTAAGCAATGGAATAAAATATTATAGTGAAAACAAAAGGGCTGCAGATTTAATTTTTACTTTAAACTTCCTAAAAGGGTGTTTGTAAGCAACTGATTCCAGAGAACTTATTGGCTGTGAAGTTGTGCTCCTGAGCTGAGATCAGCCAAGCCCTCCGTTTTCGAGCCCTGGAACACAAGCCCTATGAGGAACAACTGTAAGAGCTGGGGTTGTTCAGTCTGGAGAAGAGGAGGCTGAGGGGAGATCTTATCACTCTCTACAACGACCTGAAAGGGAGTTGTAGCCAGCTGGGGGTTGGTCTCTTGTCTCTGGCTACCAGTGATAGAACGAGAGGACACAGTCTTAAACTGTGTCAGGGGAGATTTAGACTGGACATTAGGAGGAGCTTTCTCACAGAAAGAGTGATCTCTCAGTGGAATGGGCTGCCCAAGGAGGTGGTGGAGTCGTCGTCCCTGGAGGTGTTTAAGAAAAGGTTGGATGATGTACTTGGTGGCATGACCTAGATATTAGGCTAGTGTGTTATAGGTAGGATGGGTGTTGGTAGCAGGATGACAACAGGTTAGTTAACAGGTGATAGGTTGGACTTGATGATCTCTATGGTCTTTTCCAGCCTTACTAATTCTGTGATTCTGTGTCTGCATCCCACCATTGGTTCATGCCCTGTCTGTCACTGGGCCGGAGCCTGGCAGAGGGACTGCCATCCATCTGGTCCATTCATCAGCTCTGACTAGGCTTGCTATTTTGGGGCTTTCTAATAGGCACAGATAACAAAAAGAAATTATTTTCTACTTAATCATATGGTGCTGAAAAGCAAGTAAATCACTGAAATCCTCGCAAGAAGGGAAATATACGGGGAGGAGAGACAGGAGTACAGAATTGGTAGAGCCATACAGAGATGAGGTGTCACGTGTGAAGGAGATGAACAAAAGTGAGGAAAATGCACGTGCTATAGAAACTTGAATTTTAAATTAATGTCAGTTTATATTATAATGTCAGGGTTATACTTTATAGCTGAAACAAGAACTCTATCGGAAATCCAGACTGTTTGGTCTGCAAGTAATGGACTGGGGAATGACTCACTCCTCCTCTGAATTTATATGGTGTCATTGTTAATAAAAGGATGTGTTGTCTGTTACAGCCTTTGGAAATTAAGGTGTTTTCCTGAGTATTTTGTATGCCATGGTACTTCCCTAGTCATGATTGCCAGTGAGGAGGTCTGCGGTGGCTCATTCTATGAACCACCATCCTGGAGTACCCTGGAAAATGTGTTGAAATATTGTCTGCTACCTCCTTTCCAATGTGTTTCTTTAAATTGCCTTGAAATTCTTGTAAAGTCAGGTTAAAGTAAAAACAAATGTGGGTTTATTTATAAAAAAATCTCATTTTACAATGCAATGTATAATCTCATTTTACAATGCAATGTATACACAAAAAATGTGAGCAATGTAAAAAAAAGAAAACCACACAATTATCTGCCTGTTAGGTTAAATCAGGGTATTCCTCCTAGCCTGTATGGAGAAGCTCACAGTTTGCCAGAAGTTGATCTCCCCATGGCTAAGACGCTCTTTCAGAAGGAAGTCTCTGATCTTAGGTTGTAGCAATGGAAGAGTGTTCAGGGTAAATATAAGCTATTCTTAATATTTTGATTTGCCATTGTCTTAATTTTTGTAGCATTAATTAAAATTCCTTCTTTACAAGGAACCATTGTAATGGGGAAAAAAAAGCCTGCAAAGTGTATTGTCACCCTGAGCTATAAATACACATTGGAAGTGTGAAGTGTCATGCATAACTCTGTAATCCTTTGGGAATAAGGCTAGCTTTTGATGGGGTCGTTCAGTTAAACCGTGGTGTGGACAGGTCTTTAAGATGGTGAGATTTTAAAATAAATTTAAAAATAAGATAGTGTTTGTCGTAACCATTCTGATTGAAATGCTGCATCCGTAATATCAGATTTATTTTTACACCTATTGATATCTTTAGCAAATTTTAGAGAAGTCCCATGTCCTGGTGTTTCTTGGATGTTTGAGTGACTACATTATGTGTTTGTATTTTGATATGCTCCCTGTCTTTGTCTTGTCATTTGGTACTAGCTTGAAAGAAAATATGAGCATGCCTTGTAGTTAGGCACCTTTGCTGAACCTGTCTTTGCTCTTTTGCTCAAAATTGGTGTGGAGGGAGTGGGTGCCAGTGCACAAAAGCAGGTGCTGTTCTTGCTGTTCCCTTAGGAGGTCTTCTGTATTTCTAACAGTAATGCTGGAGGTCAAGCAGGACTTCTGCAGGTCAACAAGGTTTCTCCTCTTTAACTTGATCGTGGGCTGTCCTATAGTAACCCTCATGCATTGTCTTATTAGTCAAGGCAGTATTGCTGAGTGTGTATTTGGGTTCTGAAGAAACAACTCTTCACTTGAATGATTGCTGGAGTTGTTTGTTTATTTTTTTGGCATACTGTTGACTGAGTGCCAATGTCTCAGAAGCTCAGCTAAAAACCTGGTGGTTATTTGCTTGGTTTTGGAAAGACAGAATCCAGCATTGTTTTATTTGTATGGTTTAAATCCCACGCCCCTCTACTAACTACATCAGAGTGTCTTTTTAAAAAGTGTCTTGTCTGACATCAGAGTGTCTTTTCTGCTTGAGATTTTCTGAGGGAAAACCAGCCTATAATATAACACCAGAAAGTCCCTTCTGAAATATTGTCTTTGAAAGTAATTCACTTTAACTGAACTGGTAAATTGAGAACTCTTAATATTATTTGGCATAGCTTTAATTTCTGATCTACAACCAGAAAATGCTGGAACTTACTTAATAGTGATGCTAGCAAAAAGCAAAGAATAAATCAATAGCTTAGTAATGTCCTCCTTTAATTACTTTTTACTATCTTTTTATATTTAATTTAACATTGAATAAAATATTCCTTAGAGTAATTCAGATGTTGATTAGTTAGATGGATTATTCATAATGGAAAAAACTTCAACTGACATGGAAGCAAACATCTTTGCATATGTGTGTACAAATCCAAACAATACTTTTTTTCCGTCTTGTTTATTTTTATCTGATTTACAGCAGGAGTATGACAGGAATAGGACTGCTTACAAGGTAGTTTTTGTCATGTATGTATTTACTGAGTTCTCACCTGGAAAGAAAATTTTCTTGAGTTGTTTTGGTATATGGCGTTTTTACATCGGCTGCTTCCTAGAGAGGAACTGCTGGTGAAGAATGTAAGCAGGATTCAAAGCCTATGATTTCTTGGTCCTCAGCAGGAACACATCCTAGACAAAGAAGATCAAAGATGATGTAACTGCACAGAAACTTAACCTGCATTGGGATCATTATACTGACTTTTCAAAAGCATTTCTTTCTCTCCACCAAATTTTTGCCAGCACACAAAGGTCCTCGCCTCCTCTTCTCAAGATGTCACTATTAACCTGTTCAGAAAGCAAAGCTAAGTAATGTGAATTTCAGAAGGATTCATTAATAAATGCTTTTAAAATTAATCTATTTAAATACAAACAAAAGTACAGTAATAGTATGTAAACCAGATACTGATTCCACAGTGCAAATTTCACTGAATATAATACAGAGTATAGAGTAGTGTTTTGGCACAGTTGTGTTTAGCTTGGAAAATCCATAGTGGGAATTTTCTGTGCAGAGGATGTATTTCAGGAGCAGAGGCTACATGATACATGATAGGTATAGTGTGTGAATCGCAGAGAGGAGCAGGTGCAGCAAACATGTCCTCTACTGCTCTACGTACAGGTTAACAGCATAGTTTTCACTGGAAGGGGAATTTTGTCTTCGCATCCTGGGTGAAACAGCAAGGTACTCTCTCAGGTAAAAGGCTTTCCTGTTACCAAGCTGATCCGACATCTCTTGTTAGGAGGCTATGTTTTAGGCCTACAGTTTTGTCAGGTGGAACCACTTGGCCTGAAATTGTTATTAGTTGTTTGTCTAGCTTCAAGATGATACTTCTTTTTTCTTTGAATGCTTCTCTTATCTCTGTCTCATAAGGAATAAGGATATCTGTCTCCATGTTCCCCAAGTCTGCTTGAAATCTGAGAGAAGCAATTTAAATTTTAGCAGTTAAATCTTACCTTATGCTGGTCAAATTACACATGCATCCATAGCACAGAGTGGCTCAGTGTGGCTCAATGTGATGCTCCAGGGACAAGATTGGACTGTTTCTACTTTGGCTGCTTCTGCATTGAGACAACCAAGCTGAGAGTGGGAATAGGAAAAACAGAGAGCACAGATGATATGAAAGTGATTTTGCATCATGAAGATAGGACTGAATGGGAAGGTTCATGAGGAAGAGCTGTAGTGGGGGTAGACAATTTGTCTGGGAAAGGAGACTGGAAGGTGAGGGAAGACATAGCTGAAGGGGGTTTTGAAATAGGAAACCAACCGAGGAGACTGGAAGCGGGAGCTGTCAAGGGGGAAAGAAAGGAAATGCTGGAGGGCTGGTTCTTTATAAGGACATGAGGAAGCAGAGGAAGGGAGACTGGCATGAGACTGGACAAGGATTTGTTGGTGGGGAAGAAATTGGGTGGTACCTAAGGACAGTTTGGATAGAAAAGAGCTAAGGAAATTTAAGCATAGTGAGAAGGAAGAAAACAATTTTAAACACCATGGCCTGCAATTGCTAGGATAAACCCTACATTCATGAGTCTCTGTTGTCTGCAAATATGTGTGAAATGCACCAGTAAAATTTCTCAGCCCTGTATAGAGCTGGGGATGTAGGGGGACAGCAAGCTGCTAACATTTTACAGTAATCACTTGCTACTTCGCAGTTCCCCATTCACAGCTGCAATACATCATGATTTTTCCCCCCCTCCAGCTTTACCGTGTTAACCGTATTTACCGTATTTAATGTATTTACCATATTTACCACTGCTTTGCGCCTCATGCTTTTTGCAATATCTTTCCAGAACCGACCCCCTGTGATATTACAAAATGGAAAAATTTAGGTGGTTCTTTTGACCCAGTGAGACGTAGAAGAACCTGAAAGTATCAGCAGAATTATCACCACTTTATCTATATGGTGCTGTTTAAAGGCCAGCATTTGCCCTCTGTTACTCTTCAGCAGTGTCAGATCCTCCTTAATCTCACCATATAGTTTAAATAGGAACTTGCTGAGACTCTTCCTGTTAGGAACCCTGTTAGGATGCAAGTGATTTGTGACTCCAGATGCACGTGTTTAATCCCAAGCTAGCCACTCACAGGCTGTATGATCTTGGACTAGTTAATTCACCTTAATGTTCTTTATTTTCCCTGTCAGTAATTTGGGGATAATGCACCCTCTGTAGAGGCCATTGGGCTCCATGAATGCCACAGTTCATGGAAGAGCTAAGAAATACTGATTTGTGTTATTAAAGACAGTTTCTTTCTATCTGACTGGTGACTGTTTTCTTTTTCCCTTTTGACCATTGTGTGACTGTGGTAGGACAGAAACTGAGAAGAAAGAAAGAAAGAAGGAAACTGCTGGGGGTAATAGGGATGGTGTAAAAGGGACAGCTTTCTGCTTTATTATCCAGACTCACTGCTTGGCCAAAAACTGAATGCATTTGTGGCTGCAGGCTGGACTGACTCAAACTTCATAGGAAGTCATTTCAAAGACGTACAGGCCTCCATAATGACACTCAGTTTATATGAAGTGATTTGGAAGAATCTGGCTTTATTACGTAATTGTGAGCAACTTGGACCCCAGCACCGAGTCCTCGTTTTGTAGCTGTTGTGATAGTGCCACTTGTGCTGTGATCTTGTGGGCTGCAGGATCAGGCAGCACCGCGGGAACATGGCAGGATGAGAGACAGGACTAGGAAGGTGGAAACTGCAGAACAGCAGGTTTATTGTCTGTTATGGTTTAGGGGGTTTTCTGCTGCTCTGGTAGCGAGGGGGTTAACATCTCAGTTCTTGCCTAAGCTTTCCGTGCTGCCAGGGCCTTCAAGGTTATACAGTAGAGATAAAGGCGTCTCTGCGGACAACATACTTGGGAGAGAAGAAAAAAAAGTTCAGTAGTAAGATGTAGCGTGCCAGCTCAGAACCTGCGTCGGGAGGCTGAGAGATTTGAAGGCCCCCAGGCCCACGAGAGAAGGGGTAGAGATGTTCTTCCAGGCATCCCGCTGCTGCTTGTGAATTGGACTGACCATGGTGAAAACCTATGGACCAAAGAGAGAGAACCAGGACCGCAGAATCCGTCTAAGCATTAAGACTGAAGATGGAGAGGTAACGCTGGACAAACTGCTGATGGTTTTGAAGCCCCGAAACAGAAGCCTAGAGCTAGCTGAGAGCTCGGCAGAGATCCTTGGACAGACTTTTTGTGCCTTGTGGTGGATCTATCTGTGTACTTTTGGGTGGGCTTATTATGAAGCAGATAAAAACCAGTACTTAAAAGCTGCAATCCTGGCTGTGACTTCTGGACAACAGAGAATTTTTCAGAAGAACTGTCGTCCTCAGGTCGAGATCTCACTTGGGAGGGGTCATGAAAGACCTTTCCCTCTTGTGAGAGAGAGAGAACTTTATGGAAGGGCAGAGAGATGGTTCCTACCCTGGATCTGATCAGAAATACCAACTTGCCTGGTTTACCCCTACCCTGTGTTCCCCCTTTTTCTCCTGGTGGAAAAGGGAATATTACATCTATTGTAAGAGAAGGAGGGGTGGGGGGAGAAAGGTTGCCTTCTAAATGATGCTTCCCTTGCAGTTCTGAGCTTGTTAGTTAGAAAATAAACCCTTTATGTTCTTTATTTATAGTTTTGCCTTGCTTCTTTTGCCTATGACCAGTTTTATTTTATTTTCCAGTTTTATTTTCCAGTTTGTTTTTTTTTTAGTTTTCTCCTTCAGGAGAAGTTGGGGTGGGCCTCTGGCATCCAGCCAGGGTCAAACCACGACATTGTCATACATTGTTACGTGAATGTTTTAAGAACTTTATGCAGCTGCCCTTCCTTTGGACAAGGTAGCTTTTTTATTTCATGTTTATTCTTGCTCTTCTTCCAACATGCAGCTCTCTTTAAGTAGAGAAAGTGCCTCAGTGCTGTGCTGTAGATGATTCAAATGCTGATTTACAGTGTGTATCTGTATGTATTTGGATTTGAGTTTAAACAGGAATCTGTGTCAATGTCATAGGTATTGACAAGAATTGCATTTTAATTTATGTGTTGTATTTTAGTACAATTGTTATGAATATCTCTGACCCTTGTCATTCTGTCAAAATTGTCATTGAGGAACACACTCAGGTCAGAAAGCTTTTGGTATGTCCTGTTGGCAGAGGAGAAGATGTTATCATATATGGCGTAGAGATCAAGAAAATGTCTCATTTGCTACTAGTTTTTAAAGTAGCAATCATTACATTGCCTCATCCACAGAAGTCTGTGTAAATAGTCAGGCTCAGAAGGCAGTTGGCTGAGGAAAGTGCAGAGTTAATTCTTTTAAGCTCTTGCAGTAACACCACTTCTATTAGATTAGAGTCTTTCCTTCTTTCCTGCTCTTTTTTAATGTTGTTTTTGTTCTTGGGGTTTAATGGCTTTTCACAAGGGCATGTAATGATGGGACAAGCAGGAACAGCTTTAAACTGAAAAGGAGTAGTTTAGCTAAGGTAATAGGAAGAAGTTCTTTACTGTGAGGTGGTGAGTCGTGGGAAAAGGTTGCCCAGAAAAGTTGTGGATGCCTCAGTCCTGGAAGTGTTCAAGGCCAGGCTTGATGGAGCTCTGAGCAACTTGGTCTGGTGGAAGGTGTCCCTGCCTATGGTAGAGCGGTGGGAACCAGATAATCTTCAAGGTTCCTTCCAACCCCAAAACTATTCTGAGATTCTTTGATTTTATGTTCATGAGAGTGAGCCCAGCTGGAAGCCAGCCGGCTGTAGACTAGCTCTACAGTCCAGAATCTGTGCTGCCGCTTTAGTGCCAGAAGCTCTTGCAAGTTTGGTCCTCGACCAACTCTACAAAACCCTGCTGAGAAGTTGGTAAAAGAGCAGATTAAAGTGCTTAAATGTTCTTTTTGGGATTGAGCCCAGTTCAGCTAGTTTTGAAGAACCAAATGCTTGTGAACTTCAGAGTCTGGTATCTTTCTCAACTACAGTATTCCTTTCAACCCGCTTCTTTAATTGATTCTTTTCTGGCTCCTTTTCTGTAACCTGTCCTTGTAAAGTAACACAAACCAAGACTTACATAAAAGTATTTTGACATTCTTTTGTCTCAAATTTGTGTGAAAAGGTACAGATGCTGAATTTTCTTTATCAAGAAAAAGAAACTTTGACAAAACGTTGCATTGGAAATATCTTAAGTAAATACACATTTTGTATTGCATTTCCTTGTAGTGTATCATTACCTGGAGAGAGCTGTTGCCTTTGTGCTGTATGACACAGTTCTTCCTTAGAAGCCTGGCTCTGTGGCTGAACCCATTTCTTACAATGTACTTGCAGTTATAGTTGTGTTTAAGAATCTTTAAAAATTCCCTGTCAAATTAATGTTCTTGCTTTTGCCATACTTATTTGTTGTCATAATATTTGCCTCGATCCATTGCAGGTTGAAAATAGTTGCTAAGTTACTCCAAAGTGTTCAGTCCAGTTCTATAGAATGGTCTTCCTTGTTCACTGACCTCTCATTACAAAAACATTTTCTTTGGATCACCTCCTCTCATCTCTTTTCAGAAAAGAGTGTGGCTATAATTCCTGAATGCTATTCATGACTACTGAGTTGAGAACTTCTGCCCTAAAATAATTACCTCCTATATCTGCCATTATCAGTCATGAGATGCCTTGACTGGTGAACAAAATACAGTGCTGTAAATTGTGGATAATACCACGCAGTGGTGATATAAAGTGGACATCAAAATGTAGTTGGTGTGTGCTTCACAAATAGAGACTGTAACTAGAAAAGATGATTTAACTTAATTGGATTTATTTTAGCAAGAGAACAAAAGAAATCAAGAAGATTAATGAAGTAATCTTAGTCTTTGGTCTTTGGGAGCCTTTTAACCTTCCTTTCTGTTCTTAAGAATAGCATTGCTGTCTCCTTAGCATAATGACTGTACATTAAATAGTAGTTCACAGAATCACAGAATCACAGAATATTATGAGTTGGAAGGGACCCACAAGGATCATCTAGTCCAACTCACCACCTAACACAGTGGAAAAAAAACACCCTTAAAAACACCCTTAAAAAACCCTTAAAAAAACACCCTTAAAAAAAAAAAGTGGCTTTTGTTAATTTTACCCTTATTTCTAGAACTTTGATCTGATTTTGCTGGATAGGGATAAAAATGGGCATTACTTATATGCCACATCCAGACAGTCAGATTTTGGACTCTGAGAATCACCAGAAAAGGTCAAAAGTATTATGTAGACATCAAATGCTTGGACTGTTTAAGCTAAGATGAGTCTTAAATGTGAACTTTGTTGAATAGTGAGACTGTGCACAGCTTGAGTCTTAGAACAGTGTGGATTTAGCTCACAAAAAACCAATTTGGAAGAAAACCTCTTTACTGTGGATGAATTATCATATTCTCTAGATTTGGATACATGGTGAGGGAGTAAGTAAGTTAGCCTGGAACACATAGCTGCCCAAAAAGAAAGGTTTTTTTAGGACCCACTGGTGGAGTATGTATTTCTGGCCTTCAGCTTTTTAAATTCACTTCACATGAGACTTGTGCATTATTTATAGTGAGTGTGGGAGATGGAAAGAGTACTGTGGAAGAAAGAAAAATAAACCTTTCAATCATGAATTCAATTTCTGGCTGTGATGCCAGTTAAGGGCAAGATGCCAATAATTTTGCCTTCAAAATAGAAGTGCTAAAATCCCCCAGAATTCACTAGTCTCACTCATGATCTGACTATTTCTCAAATTATGATGAGGAAGCAAAGCACAAAAACTTGAGGCATGATGAGAAGAGCAGATCATCCTCTTCTAACTCGTGGATGTCTTCCTGTTGCTTTGAGTAGCCTTTAATGGCCAGAAATGACCTGTGTTTAGGTGTTGTCAAGGTTATTGGGCTGGAAAACAAACCAGCAGCTAGGGTTTTGGTTCTCCAGGTCATGGATCATATACAGTGAATCCTCTCTGTATCGCGACTTCTCCTTCACGACCTCACCCATTTGTGAAGCAATTTTTTCGCAAATATGATTCAGTGGTCCGCGAGCCCAGCTGCCTGACACGCGCGCAGTTTGACTCTGCTCTGCCGAGAGGCGGTGCTGTGGTGCCTGTGGGTCGGGACTCACCCTGCCCTGTGGGGAGGGAGCTCGCAATGGCAGCACCATGGCCCCGGTCCCTGAACGGGAAAACTTGCCCCACGAAAGTGAAGGCAAACTGTGTGCTGGGAGGGCAGCAGTCCTGTGGCAGCAGGTGTCTCCGGCGTGCACCAGCGGTGGGCGGCTCCGGCGCGCGCCGGCAGCGGGCACCCCTGGCACGTGCAATTTACTGCAGCTCACAGTGGCGTTTACAGCCCTGACTTGGTCCCTGCCCCAGTCCCTGCCCCGGTCCTGTGTGCTCCGCTGAGACCCAGCACAGCACCACCACAAGACATGCCATTCCTTGTTACTCAAAGCCCAGTCAAAGCCCAGGCAGCGCTGCCTCTGCCAGGACTGGTGGATGTTAAAGGGAAAGAAACCCCCATACCAAACCCCCCCCCCCCCCGCCATAAGTGCACGGAGTGTTGCAAAGTTAAGGTTTTTCCAGGCTCCAAGAATGCTGACCAGAGCTCAGGGACACCCCTTACCCGCCGTGGAGGCGGGGTGAGCACACGTGGGCTGGCGCAGGTCCCCCGGCATCAGCATTAGCACCGGGGTCGGACAGGGCCGGGGGGCTGGAGGGGGAGCGGCACGGGGTTTGGGCTGCAGTCACAGCAGCCACTCAGAAACGGTTCCCTTTGCTCGCCTGTGCCGAGACAGACTACGGGAAGGAGCAAAGAATTGTCCACAGCGCTTTGGAGTTCCGGGGTGTGGAGCAATGGGCGTGGCCTGCATGCTTATTAACGACCTGCAGTTCTTTGCGAGTTTAATGTTTCGCGAGGCCTTTGGCCTGTCCCTTTCCTCACGATGGAGGGGGTTTAACTGTATCATTGTCAGGCTTCATCTTGGGTGTGGGTCAGCCTTGCTGAAAGCTCCTCTAGAAGGCACCCAGGTTTTGGGGCTCTCTAGGACTGTAGCCTTTCTGTGGCTCTGGGGTTCAACAAGACAGATGAAACTCAGTGTAGAATTTGGGCTGTGTTAGGCATAAGAGGCCACCACCATCAGATGAATATGCTAGCCTGTTTCTGTTGCTGCCCTGGTACCAAAGGGGCATGAATGCAGTTTCACAAACAGCCTTGTGGTACGTATCACAATGTGTTCAAGAAGTTTATTTTCCTGCACTGTAGTTTAGCAACAACTTAATAGTTCAGAGAGATTATTTCTGTGATCTGGTCTACTGTGTAGCTACTCACACAATTTGACTGGCACAAATGAAGAAACAGTAAGATGGGAACCAGGTGTGGGAACAAGCAGCTGAGATGGAAGTTTTGCCCACTGAAGAATATTTATACAGCATATCTTCGTGAGCTTCCCACAAAGAGTAACAATTGGAAGAGCTCTCTCAACCAACCTGGAAGGGTTTGTGTAGAACCTAAGTACTGCAACGGCAATACCATCGGGTCTCCTATACCACGTTACTGCAGGTCTTGTTGCCCCTCCGTGAAACCCTCTGTCCGCATAGAATGGCAGCTCATTAATATGTAAATTTGCCCTGCACCCTCACACCGCCCCCAGCGCTCCAACGCTGTTTCGGCACTGCCCTGCGGTGTGTTGATGTTTGTGTCGGCACTTCCCGGTGTTCACAGCCACCCCATGCCAGGAAAACCCCTTTTTGGCTTGGCTGGGGACACTGGTGCAGGGAGCCACCTGCGTCCCTGTCCCGGCAGTCCCAAGCAGAGCCGAAGGGCAGGGGGGGCTGAGCATGGCCCCAAGCAGAGCTGAGGGGAGGAAGGTGCTGGGTGCGGCCCTGAGTGGAACTGAGGGGAGGGGGGGGCCAGGCGTGGCCCCGAGCAGAGCCAAGAGGAGCAAGGGAGCTGTTGCAGCCTGGAGCTGAGGGGAGGAGAGGCTGGCGTGGCCTGGAGCGGAGGGGCAGAGCAGGGCCAAGGCTGCTCGCTGTGGGCAGAGCAGTGCACCCATGGTCCGTGTGGCACGGTGTGGGGGTTGATTTGCATATTCATGACTGCCTACTTTGAATATTCATGCGTGCCAGATTGCGCACGCGCAGTCCCAAAATGGGCCTCCTTAATCGCTGAAAAATCACGCTGCGAAGATGTGAAGCCGCTATCTGGGGGGCACAAAGTGGAAGAGGGCGGGCTGTATTTAACAGCATCAACTTTTTGTTGAAAGTGTTCATCAAGTCATACCATTGTCACACATTTCTTTTTTTGCTTACAGTTAAACCGTGTTCATTCTGTTTAGTGGTATGGTAAGAATTACTTGTAAAGTCACAACCTTGTTGTTTAGAAAACAGAAGTATTGCACGCTGCAGCTGTCAACTCAGGAAGGCAATGCCCTGTAATTTTGAAGCAAGTCAAAAGTTATTTATTTTGAGCCTGATTACAGTTCAGTGTAGGTAACACAGAATGTAAAGGCACATTATGCTTGGGAAGAATAAAAGGATCAAACAAACAAGTCCTTTTTTATTTTTTTCTTTTGTACATGTTGAACTTTTAACATACGCTACTTGTACTTCTGTGGCTGCTAGAGGCTGTGAGGGGGCACAATTCATGTTTGGAGTACCATGGATATAGACACTATATAAACATGATGAGTAGGGCAAGGACTAAGATTCAGTAATTCTGAAGCTGTTGTGGAGCTATTAACTCTCCTTATCTCATAAGAAAACATAAAAAACTAGGTCTGCAGGATAAGAGATAAGGTCTATAGGAGATCATCGTGTTATTTGCCTTAAGTTCCTTAGTTAATGTCTGTAGTGTTCATTTACACAGGGATTCAGAAGTCATGTCTCGGACCCAAATTTTGCGAATTCAATTTAAAAATATGAAACTTTTTCTGCTTTTAGTCTGTCGAACTGTTAATATTTGTTGTTCTACTCCTGATGACATTAAAATGCCTGAATTTTTGTGTGTGTGAAAGTAGAAATGAGATTACTTTGTAACTTTCTTGTGTGTGTTGATGTCTAACAAACAGGGAGAAAATTACAGTAAAAGTGATGCCTTACACAAGCTTACACAGCAAGAGCATTTTTTTCCCTGTAGTCCTCCAAGTGATAGGGGCAGGGAAGGGAGAGTCTGTTCTTCCAGCCACAGCAGATCATGAGCAATGCATCTGCCCTGAGATACTTCAGCTGGGATGCCATAACTGGATGATTTTTTATGTGCACATTTCATGGAGAGAAGAAAACCACTGTCCTCAGAAGGTGCTCAGCTCTAGAACTCTCAAAAGGAAGTAAACCCATAAGGTAATACTACAACAGATAAAAATGGACCCCGGAAGACTGAAATGCTGGCTGTGGAGCACGTGGCTGAAGGGAAAAAAGGAACAAATAACACAGAGTTCTTTGAATGAATGAGAAGCTGAAAGTTGGTGGAAAAAACTTATGGGCAAAAACTTACGGGTAAAAACAATTCAAAAAAGAGTATTGCAGAGATGTTAAATTATTTATTAATACCAATCCTCACTGCAGATATGTGTCTAAATCTACTGAGAGAGCTCAAGTATGAGGTGGCTGAGGTGTTGGACAAAATATATGCAGTTTTATTAGAAATAATTTAATAAGAATGTGGAACTAAATGTATTAGAAGGCTCTAGAAAGTATCTGGAGAATTAAAGTCCAGTAAGCTTATACGAGTAATTGGCAAATCAGCTGAAATAAGTTACTGACGGGTTACAATTCATAGGTTGCAGCTTTTGAGATTGCGCAGAAGAAAATGATACCAAACTGGAGGGGGAGGAAGGTGTTTTCGGATGTGGAAAATCATTTGATTCTACTGATGAGAGCTTTTAGAAAGTTTTGTTGTCCTTCACAGATGGTTGTTAAGAAACATGGTATGACTAAGATGAGAGTCAGTTTGCTAGCATGACTCAAGGCCTATATTGAAGATAGAAGCAAGAGGCAGATTAACCAGTTAGACCTTTTAACAGTGGTAGATTGATAAATCCCCAGTTTAAACTGGTGGGGGCTGTTCTGTTCTTAGAGGCATGAAGGTGCACTGATAGCAAGCTCTTCTTCAGTGTGCACGTTGAAAAATACAGTAGTTATAGAAAAAAATCTCAGTAATTTTGAAAACCTACCATTAAGAAAAGCAAAAGTATTAAAGAGCAGCATGGAGAACGTTACCAGAAGTAAAAGCCAATATATCACGAACACCCTTGTCCCATTTCAAAATAGCATTTAAGAGTTTGTGGGAGTTCTGGGAACACGAGATGAAGCTGAAAAAGAATTGAGGAAATCTCAGTTGTGGAGAGTAACTGAAGAAGATTGTGACTGTTTACCTTAGAAAACAGATGAATCAGAGGAGAGGCATGCTAAAACTGTATAAACCAGCAAATGGTAACAGAGACAGTAGATTGGGGTATTTTCTGTTTGCCTTACCTTAAAGCACTCAAGTAAGTGAGTGTTCAAAGGAATCATAAGGTTGCAAGTTCCAAAACTGATAAAAGGAAATTCTTGTTAAGTTCTATGATTAAGTTTTGAAAATCATTGGAGTAGTAAGTTGTTGTGCTGAATAATTTAGCAAGGTTTTAAGAAGGTTATTTTAATGGATATCAGAAATATTTACAGCTTCCTTAATCCATGTTGACCAGTTTTGAAGGGAATATTAAACTTGAGTTTTTAACTACTTGGGATATCTTTCTGTTCTGTTTTTGGTGTTCTTTCTTCTTAACATAAAGTGTTAGGTTAGTGATGTAATTCATACAGGATGTGATATTAGTTCTGATCTCAGTAACACGCTAAAGAGCACCCCTGTGGGAGTGGTGCCTGAATTTGGAGTGACATGGACTGTCTCCAGGCCCTAGTTGAGCAAACTATCCCAGGTAAGGGTCGTTCCCAACATCTCTTGAAATAATCAAGATCTGTGGCTAAACAGAAGTGTGCAGGTACAGAGAGATGAGATAAGGAACTGACGTGACTTTTAAATTTGGGTAGAAGATGTTAAGTTGCCTTTTTTGTGTCATATGTGCATTATGTGCATGCCCAGGTGGCTAAGAAGGCCAATNAGAAACGCCCTTAAAGCAGGAGAGCTTTCTGCATTTGTGTTCTGGATTTAATTTCACTTACAATGACTAGAAGGCATGATGTAACTACCACTGTCTTTACCTGAAGTCTTCAGTTGAACTGCGAAAGTAAATATGTGAATTCAAACTTAAGAAAATTATTGTTTCCTTACAAAATCACATCCTCTTAGTGCAGTTCCAGTATTCATGGTTTTCATGAATATGTATGTGAGTACATGGTAATGAGCAGTTTGTCAGTTTTGTCAAGATTTTCGTTATATTAAATTCTATCTGTCTGTATATGAATTTGATACTTGCCAGACATCAGTCTGTCAGTTCATGTAGCTGTGTCACTTTACTTCATAGTATCCTCCTCAGGAATTGTACTTTCAGTCTTACATTCTTCTCAGTGCTGGGGTAGCTATTCTCTGAGCTGTGCCTCTTTATAAGTTGCAAGGTATTTTAGGGTAATTAAAAAAATTCCAAACAGTAATTAATGATGTTGTATACAGATTTTAAAGATATGAGCTAGATATTTGAGAAGACATTGGAAATTAAATCTAAATTGATTCTCAAACCTTGAGAAAGGAGAGCTGTATATGAAAAAAAAGAAACTAATTTCTGCTTAATTGGCAGAAGGTAAAGTAATTCCAAAATATTAATGGAAATTGCAGATATTTGACCTTGGAATCACTAAAATCGTGTGGAAAAACCCCACCCTACTAGAGAGTTTGGGAGAATCAGTGCATAAGAAATTGTGCATATGCCTATGTAGTAATAATAATGGTCTTTTAGAAAAATCAAGAATGTTAGCACAATTTCTGTTAGAATTGTGTTAACTAACTGGATCATAAATGCAAATAAAACTAAGTCTAGATGACTGGCTCATGGTTACGGTATCTCAGCTATCATAGTTTCAGTGCATAACAACAGACTCTCCAGTGCATGAGTCTGCATCACATGGTTTTATTTTTAGTACTGATAAATCTAGTGTTTCAAGATCATGTGAAGCTGGGCACTGGAGTTGCTCAGTGCCTGCCTCTTGTGCACTCCCTCACCCTCTTCTGGGTCACACTGCCCAGGGCTCCATGTCTGGTGCTCATTCCCCTTGACAAAGGTGCTGGCTTTGGCAAATGGTGTGTTAGGAGCAAAATCATTCTACTGATACTGAGTGTGAGATTTGGTGATGTATGCAGTGTCAATAGGATTGGGAGTGCAGTTGCAGGCCAGGCTGGATGCACCTGCCATGGATCATATAAAGCAGTGGATGGATGTATGCATCATGGATACCCAACCACAACATTTTTATTGGTGTTTTCTACAGAAACGTACTGTGAAGGGATTACCATATGGTATCAAAGTGGGATATAACTGCAAGGTGCTGACGTGGAGGTTTGCTGAAGTACTTCTGGCTCATCAGCCGTGATGGCAGAGCAGGAGGAGTCAGTCATTGCCATGAGCTGCATATCCACCTGCCAGCTGAAGCTCTGGGACAATGTATGATGGAGGAAGCTAGTGACTGAGAGCTGTGGCTGCGGGACCACTGTGCTCCACTGTTTGAGGATGCTTCGCTGGAGCCGTTTCAGCTCAGCTTCATCTCCTACCCTATTCTAGCTGAGTTGGTCACGACTCAGCTTACTGGGGCTCCTTCATTCCTGCATCAGAGCATTGCAGTGCTTGATCGTTCTTGTAGTATCCTTGAGTCCAACACAGAGTACTCTTTGGTACTGCATAGAGGACTGTGGTGAAAATCACTCTCTGTTGGATCTAGGGTCCCATTTTTGATTCCATAACTTTGATCTGTGGTCCTAACAATCTATCTCCCTTTTTTTGGAGAGAGGGAGACCCTCTGATTTCTTTGTTATTATATGATGAACTCAGAACCACCTATACTATTAACTTCCTTCCCAAGACCATTAGCTGTTTAATATGAACAATTTCCAAATTGAACTGTTTGCTCATCATGCTAGTGATGTCACTGCTTTATTACTAAATGTTTCTGAAAAGTTAATGTTTCCTGGACTGTTTCACACTGTTGTTCTTTAGGAAATCTACTCTGGAAATGCTAGCAAACTAACATTTCAAAGTGTACCAAGAGCACACACAGAGCAACACTTACTGGAATGACTGATTGCTTGCAGACATGAAGATAGCTGACAGACCATCTCGAAGCCATCACCCATACCCTCAGCCTACGGACAGACACAAAAAATGTGATTTAATCATAGCTACATAAAGGCACAGATCATTCCCCTTCACCCTCCTACACAGAATAGTCCTATTCTGTGTAGAATACGACTTTCTTTTTATCACATCCTGAAATAATATTATTCCATATATATATAAACCACTTCAGCACTCAAATGAGCTTTAAAGTGATTCTGTTCTATAAAAACTTTAGAAAATTAAAATAATTTATTGTGTTTATTAATAAAACACAATTATTTTCCTTAAATCTCAGATAATTGATAAGAAAATAATGTTTTAACAAGAGAACCACTGAAATGCAATAATCAATTAACACAAAAAAAATTAGGTTCCTGGAATATACCTTCTTACACCACATGAAAATTTGTGTGAAGTGTTTCCAAAGGTTGGCTTCACTCTACCTTTTCTTTTAGAAGACTGTTCAACTATTTCTTTCATTGCTGAAAGCTTTACTTGATGTTTAACCTAAAATGCAGTTTCCTGAATATCATCCTATTACTTACAGTAACATGTAATAATATCTTACCTTCCTTGGTTTTTGTTGTCACTGCAGTACTTGCTGACCCTTTGCATGACTCTACTTTACCAGTATGCATTTTTTATTTTGTTATTTGCCTCTAATATAATATCTTAAAACTTGGATTACTTTCCATGCTTTTTAAACCCTTTTAAGAAGGATAAAACTTACTTTAAAAATCTGTGAAGTATCATATAGAAACCCAAATTGTGCATAGAATGATGGCAAGTATTTTCTTCAGCCCAGTCTGAAGTATGTTCTGCTTTTGAATTTGGACTTCGTTGAACTGTGGCAGTCAACAACCTGGTGGCAGTGGTCTTCCTAATGCACCACAGGATGTCATTGGTCTTCTTGGTCACAAGGACACACTGCTGGCTCATGGACAGCTTGTTGTCCACCAGGACTCCCATGTTCTTCTCCACAGAGCTGCTTTCCAGCAGGTCAGCCCTCAGCCTGTACCAGTGCATGGAGTTATTCTTTCCCAGGTGCAGAACCCTACACTGGCATTTGTTGAATTTCAGACGATTCTTCTCTGCCCATTTCTCCAACATTTCAAGGTCCTTCTGAAGGGCTGCACAATCCTCTGGGGTATCGACCACTCCATCCAGCTTTGCGTCATCAGTGAACTTGCTGAGAAGTGTCTCTGTCCCTTCATCCAAATCATTGATGAATAAGTTAAACAGTGCTGGGCCCAGTATTGAAACTTGGGGCACGCCACCGGTGACAGGCTTCCTGTGCCACTGATTATTACCCTAACAATGTATTTTTAACATTTTGAACACTAAATATTCCAGATGCTCATCAGCAAGTGAGTTGGGATAGAAAACATCTGCTCATTTTGCCTCGTGAAATTGTCTTAAGGATTTTGCTGCGGGAAAGAAAAAGAACAGAACTGCATCTTAGATAATCAATACAGTGAGACCCCATATCTCCCAAGGGTACAGATCCAGCCAGGCCACGCAAGTTATGTGTCCTGGTTTAGGTTTTTTGCTGCTCTGGCAGCGAGGGGGTTAACAGCTCAGCTCTTGCCTGGGCCTCAGTCGCTGCCATGGCATTCAAGGTTATAGAGATAGAGACGTCTCTGCCCTCGGACAACAGAGAATGGAAGAACTGTCATCCGCGGGTCAAGATCTCACTTGGGAAAGGATCATGACTTTTCCTCTCGTGAGAGAGAGAGAGAGAGAGAGAGAACTTTATGGAAGGGCAGAGAGATGGTTCCTACCCTGGATCTGGTCAGATAATACCAACTTGCCTGGTTTACCCCTACCCTATGTTCCCCCTTTGTCTCCTGGTGAAAAAAGGGAATATGAGATTTGTTGTAAGAGAAGGAGGAGTGGGGGGCAAAGGTTGCCTTTTAAATGATGCTTCCTTCACAGTTCTGATCTTGTTAGTTAGTAAATAAATCCTTTGTATTCTTCACTGGCAGTTTGCCTTGCTTTTGCCTGTGACCAATTTTATTTTCCTGTTTTATTTTCCACTTTTTCTCCTCCAGGAGAGGTTGTGGTGAATCTCTGGCATTCAGCCAGGGTCAAACCACGACATCATGAAATCCATGAAGATACTGAACCCATGAATATTCAGTTAGACCCCCCCATAGCCATGCCCCCTCCACTAATGAGCTCTAGAGGGTGGTCCTGGGAGTGCTGCATGCTCTATAGTGCCTCAGGAAAGCAAAGTAAGTGTCTTTCGCCCCTTCCCGGCAGGGGAGTCCCAGTAAATTGGGGAGGGACTCCCTGCAGCCGCACCTCCCCTACAGCGAGTCCTGTCCTTCCACTGCCACTGCAGTGGTGATGGCACCAGGCTTCCGACTGACAGTGGGGCTCTGCCAAACCTCCATGCAGTGGTAGTGGGCTGAGGACCCATCGTGGGGCTGTGCATCCCTTCATGTGGAATGCAGGGACTTCATAGACCATTTTCACATTGTATCAGGTAGATTTGCAGATTTGCCCACCCCAATATGATGGCTGAGGGGGGAATTGGCAAAAAAGGCAAACTGTATTTGAACCTGAGGGGTCTGCGGCTTGTGGTGCTTGGGGCTTGAATCTGGTCTCCCATTCCCCACCCCCCCATCCCTGCAAGTGGCAGGAGCTTGAGCTATGGGCTACACTGGGGAGGAGAGGTGACCTACACTAGGAGCTTGGCTGGGCTACATCTCGCCAGCCCTGGCCCTGCCGTTGCCAGGGGAGCAGCATCTGCAGTAGGCATGCTGGGCCCCACATTAGAGTTATCACTGGTGAGGAAGGGTTACAGAGCTGGCACCACCACTGCCAGTGGACACAGCTGGCAGCTGTGTTGCCTCAGGAACACCAGGCTGTTCTGTTGCTGGGGGAGTCAAGTGCTTGCTTTTAATCAGTGCCTACAAAAAAATTCTACTCCCCATATTCATAGACTTATTGACATACATGCGGCGCACTCTACACGTGCTCGGAAGGGATTTATCACAGGAAAAACAAAGCGAAGTATTGAACCTGCAAAGAGCAAAACTGTGAGGTGATGGAGGTTCGCTGTGTTTGCTTTCGATAAGGTGAAGTNCCTCCTACACAGAATAGTCCTATTCTGTGTAGAATACGACTTTCTTTTTATCACATCCTGAAATAATATTATTCCATATATATATAAACCACTTCAGCACTCTAATGTCTTTGTTCCATATATATATAAACCACTTCAGCACTCAAATGAGCTTTAAAGTGATTCTGTTCTATAAAAACTTTAGAAAATTAAAATAATTTATTGTGTTTATTAATAAAACACAATTATTTTCCTTAAATCTCAGATAATTGATAAGAAAATAATGTTTTAACAAGAGAACCACTGAAATGCAATAATCAGTTAACACAAAAAAAATTAGGTTCCTGGAATATACCTTCTTACGCCACATGAAAATTTGTGTGAAGTGTTTCCAAAGGTTGGCTTCACTCCACCTTTTCTTTTAGAAGACTGTTCAACTATTTCTTTCATTGCTGAAAGCTTTACTTGATGTTTAACCTAAAATGCAGTTTCCTGAATATCATCCTATTACTTACAGTAACATGTAATAATATCTTACCTTCCTTGGTTTTTGTTGTCACTGCAGTACTTGCTGACCCTTTGCATGACTCTACTTTACCAGTATGCATTTTTTATTTTGTTATTTGCCTCTAATATAATATCTTAAAACTTGGATTACTTTCCATGCTTTTTAAACCCTTTTAAGAAGGATAAAACTTACTTTAAAAATCTGTGAAGTATCATATAGAAACCCAAATTGTGCATAGAATGATGGCAAGTATTTTCTTCAGCCCAGTCTGAAGTATGTTCTGCTTTTGAATTTGGACTTCGTTGAACTGTGGCAGTCAACAACCTGGTGGCAGTGGTCTTCCTAATGCACCACAGGATGTCATTGGTCTTCTTGGTCACAAGGACACACTGCTGGCTCATGGGCAGCTTGTTGTCCTCCAGGACTCCCATGTTCTTCTCCACAGAGCTGCTTTCCAGCAGGTCAGCCCTCAGCCTGTACCAGTGCATGGAGTTATTCTTTCCCAGGTGCAGAACCCTACACTGGCATTTGTTGAATTTCAGACGATTCTTCTCTGCCCATTTCTCCAACATTTCAAGGTCCTTCTGAAGGGCTGCACAATCCTCTGGGGTATCGACCACTCCATCCAGCTTTGCGTCATCAGTGAACTTGCTGAGAAGTGTCTCTGTCCCTTCATCCAAATCATTGATGAATAAGTTAAACAGTGCTGGGCCCAGTATTGAAACTTGGGGCACGCCACCGGTGACAGGCTTCCTGTGCCACTGATTATTACCCTAACAATGTATTTTTAACATTTTGAACACTAAATATTCCAGATGCTCATCAGCAAGTGAGTTGGGATAGAAAACATCTGCTCATTTTGCCTCGTGAAATTGTCTTAAGGATTTTGCTGCGGGAAAGAAAAAGAACAGAACTGCATCTTAGATAATCAATACAGTGAGACCCCATATCTCCCAAGGGTACAGATCCAGCCAGGCCACGCAAGTTATGTGTCCTGGTTTAGGTTTTTTGCTGCTCTGGCAGCGAGGGGGTTAACAGCTCAGCTCTTGCCTGGGCCTCAGTCGCTGCCATGGCATTCAAGGTTATAGAGATAGAGACGTCTCTGCCCTCGGACAACAGAGAATGGAAGAACTGTCATCCGCGGGTCAAGATCTCACTTGGGAAAGGATCATGACTTTTCCTCTCGTGAGAGAGAGAGAGAGAGAGAGAGAACTTTATGGAAGGGCAGAGAGATGGTTCCTACCCTGGATCTGGTCAGATAATACCAACTTGCCTGGTTTACCCCTACCCTATGTTCCCCCTTTGTCTCCTGGTGAAAAAAGGGAATATGAGATTTGTTGTAAGAGAAGGAGGAGTGGGGGGCAAAGGTTGCCTTTTAAATGATGCTTCCTTCACAGTTCTGATCTTGTTAGTTAGTAAATAAATCCTTTGTATTCTTCACTGGCAGTTTGCCTTGCTTTTGCCTGTGACCAATTTTATTTTCCTGTTTTATTTTCCACTTTTTCTCCTCCAGGAGAGGTTGTGGTGAATCTCTGGCATTCAGCCAGGGTCAAACCACGACATCATGAAATCCATGAAGATACTGAACCCATGAATATTCAGTTAGACCCCCCCATAGCCATGCCCCCTCCACTAATGAGCTCTAGAGGGTGGTCCTGGGAGNGAGAGGTGACCTACACTAGGAGCTTGGCTGGGCTACATCTCGCCAGCCCTGGCCCTGCCGTTGCCAGGGGAGCAGCATCTGCAGTAGGCATGCTGGGCCCCACATTAGAGTTATCACTGGTGAGGAAGGGTTACAGAGCTGGCACCACCACTGCCAGTGGACACAGCTGGCAGCTGTGTTGCCTCAGGAACACCAGGCTGTTCTGTTGCTGGGGGAGTCAAGTGCTTGCTTTTAATCAGTGCCTACAAAAAAATTCTACTCCCCATATTCATAGACTTATTGACATACATGCGGCGCACTCTACACGTGCTCGGAAGGGATTTATCACAGGAAAAACAAAGCGAAGTATTGAACCTGCAAAGAGCAAAACTGTGAGGTGATGGAGGTTCGCTGTGTTTGCTTTCGATAAGGTGAAGTATTGTCCTTAGATATATGTTACCTACTATCGCTATGGCCTGATGGTTACTGGTGGTTACCCTTAAATCCCCAGGAGTTGTGTTCCCAACCTGTAGTTCAGACGTCTTGAGTGTATTGAGTGAATACAGTTGTTTTATAGTTCTGTGGAGCTAACCTTCCCTACAGAGCTTCCCTGGCCTGCTTTTTGCTTTGTCTTTGAGGTTAAAAACTCTGAAGGCTGTACTTGTTCATGAACTGTGCAATTCCAACCAACCTGAGCGTCAGTTCTGGTTGAGACTTCCTGATGCCACAGCGGTAAAAAGGAGTAGCACAGATTTGTGCTTTCCAGGGTTGTTCACTTTGTCTATTCCAATCCTTTTGTCCGAGTAACTGAACTCTGTATTTATAGCTCTCTTGTGTTCTCTGAGAAGTCAAACAAGTAAAGTTATTGGCTGCTTGACCACTTGCATCATGGTACAGTTTTTATTTCATGAAAAAACAACAAATGCAAATAAAACCTCTTACAGGGGTTTACTCTGAACATAGCCTGTGCAGAGTTGCAGGCCAGTCGAAGCAAGAGTAGCATTTTCGAAATAGGCCAATGTGTTTCTAGCCTAAATCAGAGCCTCTATGAGGGTAATATGTATATATATTTATAAGCAAGGTAATTCTTGATGGATATCTGTTGTCTTATTTATTCTAGCAGGCCAGGTTGAATGTTTTTCATGTAACTATTATGTGGTTTAGTTTTTATTAATTTCATTTCTCCTTTTTGTGCCTTTCTGTCCTGAGAAGTGTAGATACTGGTTGACTGTTCTGCCGTTCCTTCATTGCCTGTTTTACTGCCTACTCCCTCTTGGGCATTGTTCTTCTTGGAAGTAGACACCATTGTTTTCTATGTACATCTCAGCAATTACACAGTCACCTCAATAGCTGTCTTAAATGTCACCAGCTGAACATTGTATAAATGACCCCACTCAGGGGCAGCTAGCGGGTGCGGGGTTCAGGTACTGGCCTTGTGGTGAAAGTTAAAGCAGGTATCCTACCTCTGCAGAGTAGCAGGGTAGAATTTCATCAGTCTCACTGAAGGATTAGGGATGTGCAGTCTCTGTGAGTCACACAAAGACAGTCCAGGTAATTCAATAAAGATTACACAAATGCTTTCTTTTCTCAGTATCTCTGACTAATTTAAGCTCACCAGTATTCCTCAGATGTCCAGAAATGTTTTACAATTGCATATAAATAAATAATCACACTTGGACAATATTTTTTTATCAATTTTAAGGTTTTTCCTGTATACATTGCTGACAAAAATCAAGTTTTTACTGTAGTTCTTGAAGGGGGAAGCTCATTCCTTGAAGAGGGCTTTCACAAAGCTTGTGCTTCAGTGAGGTCCCACATAAGACTTGTTTGGTGGACTGTTGCAGTTATTTCAGCTAAGGAACTGCGAGCTAAATCATAGTTTAACCTGTAAAATCATCTAGAATGTCATTGACTGGCTTCTGCTTATAAAATCTCCTTCACAAGTGCCTATGATGATGTTCAGAAACATGGAATAATGTTACTTAATTGCTGTGCTGTATGAGCTTGAATATCTGACAAACAAAAAATTATCTGTCACTTTAGTATACAGTTGGGTCTCCTGTACCACAGTACCACAGGTCTTGTTCCTCTCCTGCGAAGCCCTCCGTCCGCGTTGATTGACAGCTCATTAATATGCAAATTTGCCCCACACTGTCACACAGCCCCCTAGCGCTCTGGCGCTGTTTCAGAGCTGCCCTGCTGTGCGTTGGTGTTCGTGTTGGTGCTTACCGGTGCCCATGGCCACCCCACGCTGGGAAAACCCCCTTTTCTGCTCGACTGGGAACAAAGGTGGCGGGAGCCGCCCGTGCCGCTGTCCCGGTGTCTCTCTGGGTGAGTAGGCTTGGTCTCTCCATCCTCGAGGTAGATGTTGTCTTCACAGATTGCATGACTCGTGGGACCTGCCCAGACCCATCCACCCATGACTTCCAGGGGCACTCGGTATTTGATATGGGAAGATCTTCTGTATGTAGTTGTGAGACACCACTATTTTTCTGGCACTTCTCAAAATAGACTCCAGAAATTGAAGAACTTTTGTTGCCTTCTTCCTCTTGTTAAGTAGCACAGTTTTATGTAACAATGTTTATGTGACGTTTTTAAGAGTTTTCTTTAAAGGTTCCTAGTACTGGAAATGTGCTTTTTTTCGCCCTTGAATTATATTTTTGTGCATGAATATATACATGTAAAATTTAAAAATTATATTTAACTATTATATGAACACTTGATCAGGAATTTTTAGCCACCAAATTGGGAAGATTGAGTATGAGGAGAGTGNATCCACCCATGGCTTCCAGGGGCACTCTGTATTTGATATGGGAAGATCTTCTGTATGTAGTTGTGAGACACCACTATTTTTCTGGCACTTCTCAAAATAGACTCCAGAAATTGAAGAACTTTTGTTGCCTTCTTCCTCTTGTTAAGTAGCACAGTTTTATGTAACAATGTTTATGTGACGTTTTTAAGAGTTTTCTTTAAAGGTTCCTAGTACTGGAAATGTGCTTTTTTTCGCCCTTGAATTATATTTTTGTGCATGAATATATACATGTAAAATTTAAAAATTATATTTAACTATTATATGAACACTTGATCAGGAATTTTTAGCCACCAAATTGGGAAGATTGAGTATGAGGAGAGTGTGTCTGTCATAGTCACTTCACTGGCTTTGTCCAGCATTTATTACCCTAGAGGTATTCCTAAACTAGACAGCATTTACAAGGTGGAAAGATAGTATAGGAATTCCTAAGTAGCTGCTGTTGAGAAAGCAGAGTAGAGCTAGTTTATTTTGAGTGGAAATGGTTTTAAATAGTGTTTATTGTTATCCCTTGTCCTCTGTTTTCTTTTGTTGTTTTGTTGGAATTTGGAGGAGGGGGAGGGGTGTTGCTTTTTTACTTTAGTGTAATTATTATTTACTTTATTTACTTTAGTGTAATCATTTTGGATATAATACATGGTTAAAAAACTGTTTTATCATTGATTGCATATTTTTAAAAAGATGAGAGACAAGAGAAATCCTAAGATCTGTAACAGGGTTGCACTGTCTCTCCATCCAATATTTTTCTGTATTTTTCACCAGAAAAAAAGGGCAGAAAGTATTTTAAATCTGTTTTACATTTAAGGTGTTTTGGTTAGGTCTTTTTACCCCCTCAAAACTTCTAACAAAGAATGTGCATGGTCTCTGAATTCATTTAGTGTTGCTGATGCATAGGTCAGTGAGTGTTATTTTTGTTGTTAAAGCATGAAGTTCATTTACAATGATCTTCTCATACACAACCCCTAAGTGAATGTAAATGTGGAGGGTTTTGAAATGGTACTGATTTATACCATCTGTAAGGTAGTTTTGTCACATGTTAGAGAAATGAGCATTAGACTCATGTACTTTTAATTTAGTGTAGGCTAACTACTAGAGAATTTTAAATCTCGTGCTTTTTTTCTTGTGGGAAAATACTTGAGCACAGGTGCTCAAACCCAAGGAACTGCTAGCTCTGCACATTTATTACATTTATTACATGTGTCTTGACAGGAATGGACCTTTCCTAATGGTGCTCATCAGTGATTTGCCAGAAAAAGGGGGAATTATATTATTCTCAGTATTGTGATGTTAAAGCAAAATAGTTATTCATCTTTAGCAAGAGTAGTTTTCTGTCCTTTCTTTAATATGATGTTTTCTCTGTATGGAAGCTAGAACAAAGTGAAATCTTTCTTCTTACAGAGGAAGGTGATGAAAATGCTGTTTTATCCTTTGCTTGTCCTTACCAACATTCAGAGATTTTTATCTTTTTTTTTTTTTAATTCGATTTATTTTTATTTAGCTTGGACTTGCCTCTGCATTTGTAGGGCATATGTATGGGCAATTAAACAGAAGTATCTTACAGGAATGTATGAGTACGGGTTGACCATTAGTAAGAGACTGTGGTAGTAATGTGCATGCTGTAAAGGAGTTTCCCTCACTGGAGGTGAGCATGGCATAACTTCAAAATTACTTCTCTATGGAAACAGCTGTCTTTTCTGTGAAAGAGCTTTTGGGACTTAAGAATCCTTGTGAGGGGAAGGGAGTCAAAACCACACTACAGACCCTGTCACTGTCACTCTGTTTTCTGCAAGATGGAAGATGAGCCGGCCTTCACTCATTTCCCTTACAAGAACATGGTGGTGTGCAGATGTCTCATGCATATGGGTGATTGAGTTCAAGTCTTCACTTTTTTCATGCCTGAATTATATTCTGTCAGTTTATAACCAACTATTTTCTTTAACAGCCCTTGAAGGAATAGATAACAAACTTACTCAAATGAGAACTGGTAGTCAGATACCAACATATTGTCACATGTTAGATTTGCATCACCTGCTATTTAGCATTCCATTCTGAATTAAGACCTGCCAAATCTTCTGGTGCCCAAACATATTTATTGGATATACGTACTTTGAACACAGCTAATTTCTGTTGGTGCTTGGGGGTATTTTTGTTTCTGTATTTTTTCTGGTGATGTTTTTTGTTTTGTTGGGGGTTTTTGGTGTGGTTTTTTGGTTGTTGTAGTTGGTTGGTTTTGTATTGGTGTTTTTGGCGGTGGTGGTTGGTTTTGTTTGTTGGGGTTTTGTGTTTTTAAATGTCCCCCACAACTGTGATTCTTTGAAGCCATAGTTAAATATGATGAGTCCAAAGTGAAAAGAGTAATTCCTTTGGAACTGGCTCTGTGAGCCACTTCATTTGTAGGAACATTTTATTTCTTGTTTGATACCTCTGAGGAGTCCTGAGAGTGCTTTCCTCTAAAGTAGGTGATAAGATAGCAAGTTCCATGTTCTGTGAACATATAAAATGGTTATGTGGCAAATCCTTGGGACTAATAATAGACTTTGAGGCTGTATTTTTTTAAATGAAGTGTATGATTTAAGGAATGTAAGGAGATTTGTAAAGCTTTAGAGCCTTTCTGAGCCCTTGTTTTGGCAGTTTACTATAAAGGCACCTAAATGTATTCAGTGAGATGTTGACAGTCTAGGTATTTTTAAGACAACATCTTACTCACCTTAAAGGCATTCCACAAAGTAGCTATCAAAACACATTTTTCTTGCCATTGCCTATTTGCCAAAATCATTGCCTCAAGCTTTTAAAGGTCAAACTGTCTTCCACTGGGGATTGGATGCTAACCATATGATAACTTTCAAAAATATGTATATGTGGTGAATTGGATGCCAACTCCAAGATACCTTTTAAAAATAGGCATGTGTAGCACTCATCTGCAAAGCCAATAAACAAAACTTGCAGTGGAGCATCAAGATTCTTCCCAGTGGGTGAGTAACCACATTACTCGCAGAGGGTACCAGCCGCTCACATGCAGAGTGAATGAGCACTGAGTGAGTGGATATGTCTCCTTGTGCTTACTCAGAGAGCTATTACTGGTGAACTGTACTGCGTCTACCTGGCCATTTCTCTTTCTGCAGCTGCACAGGCGATCTTTGTCAGCCTGATGTGTGCTCTGGGTATTATGAGAACAAACTCCTGGGAGAAAGGGGAAAAAAATTAGAGCACGTGTGTTTAACAGGATGGCACTGTGTCCCTGCACTGTACTTAACTTCAGAGCCTTATCTGAGGTGTTTGAGTTAGGGATATGTTTTCTTTGGAGTAGGTTTTCACTTGGAGGCCACAGAGAAGTCTGTGATCAAAAGAAGGCACAAAACTGGGGTCAGACCTTTCATATATCAAATCTACTTTAGTACAGTGATGAGTGTCCCCACTTCTCATGCGGGAGGCCATGGGTTCGATTCCCACCAGGGAATCTGCCAGGGAGGCAGTGGTTCCATTTTAGAGTTGGACTTGATGATCCTTGTGATTCCAAATCAGAATAGTCTGTCATTCTGTCATATTCCTTAAGGTCAGCACCTTATTGCTGATCAAGCTTTACCCCTGCTTTCCGTTAGCACGAAGTTAGGTCCCCGCCTGACCCATTTATCTTCTTGATGATGTTATTACCTCCAGATTCATGGGATTTGGGTTTTGTGGTGGTCCCACAGAACATTAAATCTGCAAACAGTGGCTGGACATTAATATGGCAAATTATTGCCAGAAATATGGCAATTTGGAACACTGTGATATCCCCTGCTCCTTCCGGGCAGCCAAGAGTGTGGGAGTTTAAGGGTTTTTTCCCTTGAACTCCTGCAGCTAGCACTTGAAGGAGCACTTTGCCTGAGGCTATTCAAATGCACATATGCAGGAAGGCAGCTTGGCTTGGCTGCTCACCTCCCCTGCCAGTAGCCATGGAAACAGTATCACAGACACACACAGAGGCATAGACACACACAGAGACACAGACACACGCTGTCTCAGGGCACTGCAGGACTATAAACACGAGTTAACCTTTGCAACACTCACAAGGGAGCGATCTCTGCCTGTCCCCAGCAAGCGAGAGGTGCTGCCCGGCTGCTCCACGGGGAGTAGCACCGCTGCGCCTCCACGAAGCAGAGCACCCATGCATGTGTTGACCAGAAATATTTATGAGTAACTGATTAATTAGTTTTTCACAAATAGGTGAAGCAGCAAGTAATGGAGTGTGGAAAGTCGAGATAAGACTGTACCATGAAATCAGATTGTCGGTAAAAAAAACCCCACACCAAACCAAAATGCTGTTCAAATTTGGTCCTTGAATGTTGGGGATTTTAATATTTAATATTTCTTTATTTTTAAAATACAGAAATGTTGTTATATTAGTTTCAATATTATTTGCAAAAATTGAAACTGCTTTTCAAAGAGCAGAAGAAGCAAGATGACAACAGCTGACAGGGTAATCCTGGGATAAAGTGTCAAACCTCTAATGTACGAGTGGCAGTGTAAAGCTCTGTGGGTGGCAGCAGCAGAACCCCCAGGAGCGGCTAGCAGCTGCTGTGCCCTCGGTGCACATCACCACTTACTGCAGCTTCTCCCATGACTGGGTATGGGATATTAAATGACATCCATCCCTGAGGTATCTGGAGTCTACTCCAGTCCTTCTAGGAGGAGAGCTCGTTTTTTTATTATTTAGGCCAAGGGAACACAAAGAATTTGGGCAGTGTTTTCTGTCTTCCAGAACACTGTTGCTATTCATTTACGCATTGTGTAACCTGCAACCCCTATTGTAAGTTGACAGTTTTTCTCAAGAAATGTAAACTCTGTTACAGATTTTCCATTCTTTAGCTGCAGCACCATGTTCGTTATCAATAGTATTAGTTTCTTCTTATTAACAGTATGGGTATTATACCTTGGAAAGTCACAGCTCCATATGCAAACAAAACATGTTCATCCTGGTGTAATGTCACTGGCAACAAAAGGTCAAAGCTCTGAAGGTGTGGGGGAGATAGGGAGTGAATTGTTAGAGAATGCAATAGAAGACAAGGAGAATAGGAAAGAGGGGTGATGTCAACTAGCGGTCTACTACATCTGCTTCTTTTTTGTCTAGTGTTATTAGGAGGAAAAATACTTACATGATGCTTTTTGCGTGATTCAGTTAGTTTGAATGGAGAGAATTATCCTGATGTTAGTGTCATGGCAAGAAATAAAGGTCATAAGTGAAGATGAAAGTAAGAACAGTTGCAAACGATCTGTTTACAGCATGAGAAATTTGGAGAGAGAAAAATTAGATAAACTTTATTTTAAAAAATACTGTAATTTGACAGTTAAATGTTTGGTTGAACTAAACATACACAGAACCATTTAGAACCAAATATTTATTATAGATAGAGTATAGTGAGAAGCAACAGCTCATTAACTACAACCCTACTGCTTATTTTGGGCTCCAGTTGTAACTTTCAAATTGTATTTTAGTTATAAAAATCCACTCACTTAACTGACTTCAATTAGTTAACTAAAAAATGTACTAAGTTGGCACAAGTTCCTTCAAGGATTTAGTTGGGATGTATATTCATGCATCCATGTTATATGTCTGTAACATATATACACATTATACATGTGTATATACACGTTATACGTATATATAGACGTATGTCTGTATCTCTTTGTATTACGGAGGGAGAAGCACTGAACTATAGTAGCATGTAAAATGGTTATTGTTTTCTGTGGTTCTTGTGCTACTATGTTTCATCTCTGTTCTCCGCTGTACACTCATCTTTTTTCTTTGGTAGATGTATTAAACATTTCTTTAGCTCTGGCCATTAATAAACCCTAACGTTCACCAGTGTATTGCATGTACTATATTTGTCTGTACATGTAACCACGAGTGAAAGCCAATGTACAATGTATTTACAGTGAGCCCCCGGTTTCCATGGGTCCACGGGTCATGGAACAGAGCACAAAGGTTGCGATTCATAAAGACAACGAACTCATGAGTATTCCATTAAGCCCCACCCATCACTCCACCCCTCTCAGGGACAGGATGCCACTGTGGCTGAGCCACGCTGAGCCACGCCACTCACAGCTACCTTCTGGACTCCATTCTTTTACCAAAGTGGGGTGGGACCAGGATGGGCTGCGCCACTTGTAGCCTTCTTCCCAGCTCTCTCCCTTCACCAAAGCAGGATGATATGGGATGGACCAGATGGGACCAGGATGCCTCAGCTATTAAAATTATACTTTTCTCTCTTTTTTCTCAACCCTGCTGCCATCTGTGATGCGAGTGCAGGGGTGCCCAACTGACTGCCCCAGGAGAATGCTGTCATGCAGAGACACACACAATGGCAGCCTCATCTTGCAGCCTGGCAGAGAACAATTCTAACCATGCAAAAACACACATTTACATTAAATGCATCCCGGACGAGGCCAGGATGGGATGGGCCGTGCAGTGCACAGCTCATGTCTCTCAGCTCCCGGCTCCCTCCCCTTGGTGGCTCCTGGACATGGCTTGTTTACGTATTCATGAGCTAATTTACATACTTATGAGCTGTTTGCGTTTACAGCGTTTTTTGTGCCTGCGCATGGCACCAGCTTTTGCTGAAAAGTGAGCCATGTATTATTAAAACTGTGGAGATGCGGACCATGGATAAGCAGGGGTCTTCTGTATTAGGGAATTGCTTAACAGGACTGCTTGATAAAGCAAATGGGTGATGCTCAGTGATTCTAGTGCTTTCTTTCAACACTTATGTCTTCCTTTAAAAGCTGAAATACTTTCCTAAAAGTACAGCATTGAAAGAAACCTTCAGATAGATTGAGTTCTGTACTCTGCTAGTGTAGGCAATAGACTAATCTCCTTTATTATTCTCTCCTAGGAACCATTAAGTCTTTTGCTGTTGCTGCTTGGAAGGTGGAATTATTTCAGCACTTTCAATAGCTCTAGAAATGTAGTATGATTTATTTGGAGAGGAAAGGCCAGCAATTCCATATGCTCAGTGGCATTATAATGCAACACATCCTGTGCACCCTGCAAAGATATCTGCTTCACTTGTAATTCCAGAAATGCTCATGCAGATAAAGGAACATGGCCCTCCAGGTGTAGCAAATTGTGCTGTAATCCAATATTGGCATCAAGTATTCTCCACTCTGTTGCTGCCATAGTACATCTGCAAGCACATCTCCATAGTATATGTGAAAATGAATGCTGGAGAAGACCTCTATCTTTAAAGCATATGCATTTTTCCTAGTAAAATGGAGGATCAGATTTTAAAAAATGAGTCATGGTATCTCCCTACAGTGTATCTGTAATAAAATCTGCCTTAATTCAGTGAGGAGCTCTAGGAATTAACTGTCCTTGTTTCTTACTCGTTTCATATTTTCAAAGATATTTGTCCCTTGTTTTTATAGCAATTATATACGTATATACAGAAGTAAGATTTCTGTAATGACTGTTGTATGGTAGTTTAGATTAAGGAGCCTGCTCTCAGAAGATCGATTGGTATCGTATTTTCAGTCATTTCCTTCAAAAGCCATAATGAAATTAAGAGTAACAAAAGTTCTCAGAATCCTTTGGATTTTAGCAGTCTTGTATTGTGTTGGAAAATGTGAAGAAATTACTGAAAGTGTCAATAGCATGTAATAAATTTAGATTACCAAACCTGGCTTCTGTTACAGAATCACAGAATCACAGAATGTTATGAGTTGGAAGGGACCCACAAGGATCATCTAGTCNTTTTAGCAGTCTTGTATTGTGTTGGAAAATGTGAAGAAATTACTGAAAGTGTCAATAGCATGTAATAAATTTAGATTACCAAACCTGGCTTCTGTTGGGAAGAGGTCACATTTATTATAAATCACATATTTGCCACTCCAAAAATTGCAGTTACTTGAAATTTCTTGTCATTTTTAGCAGCATTATAGTATGTAGTAATTAGTTCTTGGGTAGAGTTTCTAGCACCTTTAGGATTAATTAAATTTAATTTCTGAAAGTCAAGTTGGCAGAGATATTGTAGATCCTGAATGTTGCGCTTCTGAAACAAATTTTTCGCCATGACACCGTGTATACAAAGGAACTCAAAGAAAACATAAGACTGACTCAAAAGCTCATTGAACTTTGTGGAAAGCATCCTGTTTGATGGTGATATGTTGGCCTTTACTTTGTACTTAATATATTAGGCTAGAAGTTCCTTTAAGTTTTATTCATGGGAGATCATATCCTCTATGAGATAGCAGCTTAGAAACTGATTAATACCTGTGCTACATTTTTTTCCAAGAGTAGAATGAACACAATTTGCAATTTTTACAGAATTTAAAAAAAACCCCACAGTCAAGCAACTAACAAACAAATGAACAAAAATAATTAGATAATATACAAAGGCTGTGTGGACCACAAATTGTCTACAGAAAACTTTCTTGCATGCACCAACATTCTTACTCTTTTGAATACTAAATAAAACAGTTCCATTCAGAAGAAACAGGCAAAGCAGAGGGGGTGGGGGTTGTGGCAGTTTATGTTACAAAAGCTCTTGATGCCACCGATCTAGAAATCAAGGACGACAGGGTTGAGAGCCTATGGGTTAGGATCAAAGAGGGGTTAGCTAATAAATTTGATACCGTGATTGGAGTGTGCTACAGACCGCCCAATCAGGAGGATGATGTTGACCTATTGTTCTATAAACAGCTGGAGGACATCTCGAGATCGCGCTTCCTAATTCTCATAGGCGACTTCAACCTCCCTGATATCTGCTGGGAACTTCACACAGCAGCAAGGAGGCAGTCTGGAAGGTTCATAGAGTGTATTGAGGATTGCTACCTATCCCAGCTGGTTAGTGAGCCCACCCGAGGAGGGGCTTATCTTGACCTGCTTTTCACAAATAGGGAAGATCTGGTGGGTAATGTGGATGTTGGAGGTTGTTTGGGATGTAACGATCGTGACATAATAAAATTTACAATAAATAGTGCAGCAAAGAGGGGGGCCAGTATAACAGCTAAGCTGGATTTCTATAGGGCAGATTTTGGGTTATTCAAGGAACTGATTAGGAAAGTTCCTTGGGAGGCAGCTCTTAATGACAAGGGGGCCCACGATAGCTGGGAGAACTTCAGGGATGAGATCTTGAAGGCACAGGACCAGGCTGTCCCGGTGTGTCATAACGCGAGCCACAAGGGTAGACGGCCGACCTGGTTGAGTAAGGAGATTTCGAATCAGGTAAGAGTAAAAAAAAAGGATGTATCACCTTTGGAAGGAGGGGTAGGTAACTAGGACTTTGTTTAGGGATGTTGTCAAGT
>WEKX01000805.1:391723-410447 GCA_013390025.1 Pitta sordida
GGTGATAGGTGATAGGTTGGACTTGATGATCTCTATGGTCTTTTCCAACCTTACTGATTCTGTGATTCTGTGATTCTGTGAATGTGTGTTTTCATAGACATATCAGCACTTTCCTGGCAGAGTTTAGTGAGACATTAGAAAATAGTGCTCCTTGAAGAGCATTCCAGACTACTTTGACTGTGGGAGCTCAGTGGTCCAGTTTTGGAGCCCTGTCTGAGTAAATTTCCACAGAAGCTGTTCTGTAAGTGTTCGGCTGTTGGCTTTTTATTCATCTTGCATGCATCTTCAAATCCGATTTGAAACCTGACACACCCTTAAAAGAAGTACAATTCTTGTCCATATCTTAAGTAAACTGAGGCATATTGTTAATGCAGTAAACACAGTAAAGGGAAACTCTTTTCACTTAAATACCTAATTGCTGTAGGATACTTCCCAGAAAAATACCTCAAGAGCCAATAAAGAATATAGAAATGTGTGTTCCTGGAGTACACAAGTCAGAATTGGTCCAGATATAATTACAATGTCATAATCAGTCTTTATGTGATTTGTCAGAATGCTTTCCAATAACATTGTCTCTAACTGGACAATTGCTTCTATCACCACATGTCCAGAGCAGTTGTATAGTTTAAGGCTACTTTTATTTTTGACTCTTGAAGCAGCATGCAAGGCTATATCTCATTTACTGTCATTCAGCTATGTTATACAGTAATACCTCACTCCTCTCAAGGAAGGGGTCTTCTCAGGGTCTCCTGAAAGGTCTAATTTGCAAACACACATGGGTCATTAATATGCATACAGGCCACGCCCGTCGCTCCACCCCCAGTCAATCAGGAGCACTGGAGAGCATTTTCTGCTCCTCCTCATGGGCTCTCACAGCACAGGGGAGAAAAGGGAAGCATTTATGAGCCCTCTCTGCCTGGGGAGACTCCTCGGAGAATCCCTAGGCTTCTCTTCAGCCACCCTGCTGCTTCTGCAGCTGCTGCCGGGCTGCTGCCACGGCTCATGCTTGCACTGCTTCTGTGGGGGGGAAGCTCCAGGGCTGCGGCAGGGAAGGGGTGTCCCTGGGCTCTGGTCAGCGTGCTTGGAGCCTAGGAAACCTTAACTTGTGGACATATTCTGCCACCGCCCCATCTCAGCACACAGCACTTGCCCCACCGCTGCTGTGGCCAGCCCAGCCCCACTGTCATGGGCCACTTTTCCTGGGACTACGTCATCACAGGATGCACCCCGTCCGCAGTCCCCGGGCACAGACTGCATCACCCTCCCTACCTGTAGCCATGGAAACAGTAACACTCTCCTGGCAGGGGTCAGTCCTCCAGCTGGGCTTAGAGTAACAGGGGACGGTGTGGCTTGTGGCAGTGGTGCACTGGGTCTCAGCGGCTGCCCAGGGCATACCATGGCATGAGCCTTTCACTGTGGGGACCAGGCATGGAGACACACAGGAGCGGGGCAGGGACTGGGGTACGGTGCCTCGGGACCATGAATGCCACGGGAGCGAGAGGCACCACACACCCTCCCCACAGGGCCGGGCCAGTCCCACCCCACAGGGAGCACCTGCGCTGTGTCTCAGCGAAGCAGAGGCACTGCACATGTGGCAGCCAGGAAGCTCCACAGATCACTGAGGCAGATATGCGAGAAAAATTTCTCACAAACCAGCGAGGTCGCAGTGGAGGGGTCGTAATGCAGCGAGCTACAGTGATCCTCCGCATAGTCACAATCCATAATTTGCGGGATCCGCATACTCACTGTTGATTTTCCAGCAAGCTGTGGGACCTGGTGTGTGCGCAGAACACGCAGAACCTACCGCGAACCCAGTCTGCTCATGAGTATGTAAATTGGTCTCAGCCGGGACGGCCGGTACGGCGCGGCCGGAATGCATTTAGTGTAAATGTGTGTTTTTACACGGCTGGAATTGTCCTCTGACAGGCTACAAGATGGGGTGACGGGGCTGCCATTGTGTGTGTACCAGTGTGTGCCCAGGGGCCACACCCGCCGCTCGGCCAGTACTCAGCGCTGGCCCTGCCGCTCGGCACTTGACACCTGGCACCCGCCCCACCGCTCAGCACTTGCCCCCTGCCCCGCTGCTCACCTGGTGCTCACCCGCCTCAGTGGAGCACAGCCAGAGAACTGAGACAAGCGCCGCTCTCAGGACTGTCCTCCAGACCTTATATGGGGAGAGGGCGTGGCTAAAGGCATGGCATACTTGACTACTTAGTGGGGTCGCTATCTTTGCAAATTACCGGACTCGCATGAAGAGGGCCAGACCCAATAGCCTGCAAGTAACGGGAGATTACTGTATTACTGTATACTTTTTTAGAGAGAAATAAAGCCAATGTAGTTTGAATCCCCAAGTTTTAGTATTTCAGTATTTATTAAATGGATTTGTCACCAAGATCTCCAGTGGATTTACTTTTTCTTCTCATCTGAGGGCTTTGTAATAGTTATCTAAACCCTGTGGACTCTGTTAAAGAGAGAATGAACAAGCGTGAAAGTAGGCAACTAAACCAGTGCTACCAGTGCTGCTTTTGAAAGCATTAATGGCTTCAAGTGAGAATTTCACTGCATATGTGTGTGTATTTGCAGTTAGCTGAATGATGGGTGTACAATCCATGTATGGGGCTGGTAAATTCTCATGTCCAAAGGAAACAAAAACTCTTCCCAGTTTTTTTAGACATAAAGGCAGTCAGAGTGCTTTCCCTCTGAGCTTGTGTGTGAATTGTGGNTGGAGCACAGCCAGAGAACTGAGACAAGCGCCGCTCTCAGGACTGTCCTCCAGACCTTATATGGGGAGAGGGCGTGGCTAAAGGCATGGCATACTTGACTACTTAGTGGGGTCGCTATCTTTGCAGATTACCGGACTCGCATGAAGAGGGCCAGACCCAATAGCCTGCAAGTAACGGGAGATTACTGTATTACTGTATACTTTTTTAGAGAGAAATAAAGCCAATGTAGTTTGAATCCCCAAGTTTTAGTATTTCAGTATTTATTAAATGGATTTGTCACCAAGATCTCCAGTGGATTTACTTTTTCTTCTCATCTGAGGGCTTTGTAATAGTTATCTAAACCCTGTGGACTCTGTTAAAGAGAGAATGAACAAGCGTGAAAGTAGGTAACTAAACCAGTGCTACCAGTGCTGCTTTTGAAAGCATTAATGGCTTCAAGTGAGAATTTCACTGCATATGTGTGTGTATTTGCAGTTAGCTGAATGGTGGGTGTACAATCCATGTATGGGGCTGGTAAATTCTCATGTCCAAAGGAAACAAAAACTCTTCCCAGTTTTTTTAGACATAAAGGCAGTCAGAGTGCTTTCCCTCTGAGCTTGTGTGTGAATTGTGGTGATGCTTCTTTTTGTGTCAGTTCAAGAAACCCTTTTACAGCGACTGAATTTTTAATGGAAATAAAAAGTAAGCAGCAGGAGACCAGCTGTCTCCTCACTCTGCTTCACTTCCTTTCTCTCTGCATTTTGAGGTAAAGAAAGGAAAGTCAGAAATATCACACTGAGGAAAAGCAAGCTTTCACTTTGTAGTGTATCCTAAGAGGAAACTGCTGCACAGTGTCATGCTTTGTGATGGAGAAACAGTAAACAGAAAGAGCCCAAGGAATGCAAAATGCTAATACCACAACTAAATGGACTGCAAAATGCTGTAACTAACCCTTTGCAAGAACATTCGTCTGTTAGGCTAATGCGTGAAAATAATTAAAGGCAATAATTTTTCCAACTATTTCCTATGTTACTAAGCCTACCTGCATAAATAGAAGGCTGATCTATCATTTTATATATTATTCACTTTATAGTTCACTTAATTTTAGATCACCAAAATAGATTTATCTCTGTTAGTATGATGCCATTATGGTGACAACTGTGAAGGCTGTTCCCATCATAAATACTAAGGTTTGTCCAGATGACTAAATCAGGGCAAACAGAAACACAACTGAGCTTTCTCAAACTGCTTAGCATCTTCTGACAGTGCAAATGCAGTTGGCCTTATTAACGTTCTTGCAGAATGTAATTTCTGAGGTACAGTGCCTACTTTTCCTGTAGGGGAAGATGGGGGAGAAGGCTAAATAAAAAAGCATAGCCAGGTCTAAATTTTGAAAAAGGGAATGTCAGTGAAGCAGAACACTGAACAAGGCAGCTGCAAATGCAGAGTTGTGCAGGGTGTGTTGGTTAATGGCAGCATTTATGATACCTGGTATGATGGCACCAAGATTTCAGCAGATGTGCATGCCAAACAGACACACACACATATGCACATACATAGGCAGGGAGTAAAACAAAATCCTGAAAGAGCAAGATTTTCAAAGGGGGTAGTCACAAAATGCTGAAGAGATTTCTGCCCTGAACTACTACCTCACTGTTAAAGAGACTCCTAATTGAGGCTGAGAAAATTAAAAAAGGGACCTGAAATGGGTTAGTTTGAAACACAGCATGTCTCTGTCTGACTGGTACATTCAAATATTATGAAAGATCTTGAATATGAACCATATAGCTGCCAGCAGAAATAATCTTGTCTGTGAAGTCTTGAAAGGCAACCCTATTTTGCTGAAATACGTTTAGAAAATGGTTTAGGAACATTCAAATATTCAATGCAAATAAGGTTTACATCTGCATCTTAAAATTGATTAAAGCAAAAATTGAACATGGAATAATGAAACACCTGTAAACTTGTCTAGGTAGACAAGTTTAACTAAGTTAAACTAGACCTAGGTAGGATGTTTCTTCCAGAGGGAGATCATGATTCACTAGTCTCACAGAAGTCTTTGAATGTGTGAGTAAAAATAATGTTGAGGGGAAAAAAAATAGACAAAATTATGTATTTAGTTCTGGAAAAGTCACCACAGTCCAGTGCAAGTAGCCCTCCCCTTAGGATTTCCTGACAGAAATAACTTTGTGTGTGCTTTGGCACATAGTTCCATAGCTTGAGAAATTGTTCAGTGGAGTTACTAACAACTTAGCCATATCTTAGGGAAGATTAGAGTACTTGAGATTTCATGACAGATGACATTAATCTTCAGAACATTTCACTGTATCCAGGAATTTAAAGGCAATCTGTTCATGCATCTTTTATGGTCCTACAAAGGAAGTTCTGTCTTTATGTGAAATTTTTTGGTTTTAAACAATCAAATTGTACTAGGATGGAGTTCACTAGATTCATTTTCAATGCTGTTTTAATGAGTCTGTGAGTTGTTTTGCTTCTGTGAGTTTTCAGATGTATGTTCTTTAGAAAACATCAGAGAGAGTCTTTTAAAAATCCTGAGCTAACATGAGTAAAGCCAATGCATGTTCCTTTTACAATCTTCCAGCATTACAATATTGGAATCCCTCACTTTAAAAATGTTACCCTAAAGTAGCCTCCAATGGTTTTATATTTCTTCCAGTAGCAATAGCAAATCCAGCTGCTAATACTTCCGCTTCAGTCAAAGGCTTGGGCATTTTCCTGATGCAGAATGACAGCCCATGTTCTGAATATGTATTGATCAGATTTCCTGGGAGTTTTGTTTATCCAGCAACATTAGAAACCTTCAATGTTAGTACTAAATGTCATGAAGAGAGACATCTGATTTTATCAATATCTTTCTGTAACAGTATTAGCTGTTCAGTTTGAACAATCAAAACCTGAGACTGGAAAGAATTCCGTCTTTACCCCACATATGTACATCGAGTCGTTTAATACATTATTGCTGGGATTGGATTATCCTTGCTTATTATATCCTTGCTTATTATCCAGCGGTTCTGGAAAGCATCTTTGACAGCGGATAGGCAAAGATGCAGGAATGGACCATGACTAGGCTCCCTGCAGATATAAGTCAGAACAATTTCATTGGCATAACTCTATAAATCATAACGACTTAGTTTTCTCAGTACAGCATATAATCAGATGTGGTGAGATGAAAGTATCTCCCCCTTTCTATGTTGGTACAGTTGGGTCTCCTATATCGCGGACCAGCAGTCTTAACTGGTCTACGCGATCCCCTACTTCCGCGTTGAATGGCAGCTCATTAATATGCAAATTTGCCCTGCACCCTCAGATGATCCCCAGTGCTGTCTCGGCACTGTGTTGCTGTGTATTGGTTGCCGTGGTGGCCGTTTCAGGGGGGTGGTGAAGCAGTGGAGTCTCGGCTGTGCCCGGGGCGGGTGGGGAAGCGGCAGAGCCCAGGGGACGGCAACGAAATGGAGCCGCTGCCGACGTCGATGGATCAGCATGGCCGCCCGTGCCGCCACCACCCATGCCGCCACCGCCACTGCGGTGGCAGGTCGCTCATGTGCAGTTGCAAAAAGGGGTCTCCTTCATTGCTAAAAAACTATGCCACTAAGATCTGAAGCCGCAATATGGGGGGCATGAAGTGCAAGACAGCCGACTCTATATTCAAATCAACATAAAGCTTGGGTATTGTTACTGTTGATTAATTCCATTTACTTACATTGAACCAAATTAAATAGCAAATTAAATAATGTTTTGTGCAAAAAGAACATTGCTGTTGGAAAATTTTGCTTCTCTTACAAAGCAGTGGGCCTCCTAAGCTGGACCTTCAATGCACTCTTTGGCCAATCGGTTGTAGCTTTGTTGATCTCTGTGATGCCAAACCATTTTCTGTTGTTATCGTATCTGATCTAGATGCATTACAGCATCACCACAGATCTTACAGGAATAGTAGTAGTCCAGCACAACAAATCTGTAGTAGTCACTGAACAGATTCAAGTTGTTCCTCTTGGACTTAATTTTGTATCTTCTTAGCTGTTTTAATATTCATCTCCTCATGAGATGAATACTTCAGAGCAGAATACCCCATCTTTTGCTTACCATATGTCTTTCAGAAATTGGTGTATTTCAGGCTGTTAATTGAAGAGTCTTTGCTATCTTGGGGATTTAAGGGGATTGCAGTCTTGAATTATAAGTTTCATGAATGTTAATTTAAAAATCTTTAGATTAAAAACCTTTTCATTTACCAAAACTAGGTTGTGAAACTCACCCCTAGTTGCCATAGAGACTTAAGAGGTCATCAGACCTCAGAGAAGGATGTCAGGGAGATTGATGAACTTATTGACAGGGCAGGTAGGCAGATAGTGTTCTGCTCGATCCCTGTAACGACAGGGATGAACAATGACACAAGAAGGAAAGTCCTCACTATTAATAAATGGCTAAAGGGATGGTGTGACCAGAAGAACTTTGGGTTTTTTGGTCACAGGGAAATATTTGCTAATCAAAGCTTACTGGACTCAGGTGGGATGCATTTGTCTAATAAGAGTAAAAGGGTATTAAGTAACCAGTTGGCAAGCCTCATCAAGAGGGCTTTAAACTAGGATGGAAGGGGGAAAGGGGTGGCACCAAAGCCTCTCAGAAGGGTACCATAGATGGTGTACCTGCTATGAAAATTAATTTACCAACCCAGCTGAGGTGTGTATATTTTAATGCACAAAGTATGGGCAATAAGAAGGACGAGTTGGAAGCTTTGGTACACCTGGAAAGATATGACATAATTGCCATCACTGAAACGTGGTGGGATGTGTCATATAACTGGGGTGTTGAATTGGAGTGGTATACAATATTTAGGAGAGATAGACAAGGTAGAAGGGGTGGTGGGGTGGCCCTTTATGTAGCCGAAGCATTGGATGTCAGGGAACTTGAGATCAAGGATGNAGTTCTGATCTTCTTAGTTAGTAAATAAATCCTTTATATTCTTGTAGTTTGCCTTGCTTTTTTGCCTGTGACCAGTTTTATTTTCCAGTTTTTCTCCTCTAGGAGAGGTTGTGGGTAAGTCTCTGGCATCCAGCCAGGGTCAAACCACAACAATTGGGTGATTTTAGATATTTGGTTATCAGAGTATGCATATTTTACAAATGCAGTTCTACAAGTGGTATGGCAATGCATGCAAAATCAGTTGAAATAAGGAGCAGTATAAAAGGAGATAAGTCAAGAGAAGCAAAGAATAAGAGCCCAACATACGTACTTGGGTTTGGTTTTTTTAATTACTATTACGTAGTATCATTTAGCTTTTGTAACAAAACACTATAATGTGTTCATTGCCTTTTCCCAGCATTCTCTCTGACATCCTAGATCTGGAAATATTTTTTAAAAAAACATTTATTCAGGTAAAATGTAACTTTTTAGATTTCTCTGTTAGATCCTTCAAGCATACCCTGTGGCTCAACCTTTTGTTTGAAGGTCAAGAGTTTTATTCATCTGACATACGTAGCTTGAGTGTGGCATTTATAACTTGAGTAATGTTATGGATGATAACACCATTAGACATTTTTACAGCTTCAGCAGGAGTTCAGCCAGCAGGGCTATCAGCCTGATAAATGCTTTCATCTTAAAGGTTGTATTGCTCAATAACCCCAAAACTTTAGACTACTCCTTGAAACCTACGATCTGGCTAAAAGACATGAAGAGTGTTATTTGACATTTCTAGGTTGCTAAAGAGCTCTCTCAGGTTCCAGTGTAAGAATTAAGATGCTGACATGCAGCTGTTCCGATCTGAACTGGAAATTGCTGAGGACTTCATAATTTTAAATTATTTGGAGCCAATGCTACTCAAAAGAATTAGCTTTAGATTGAGATGAGACTAAACTCTGGGTGATGAGTGCAAGTCTTCCTACCCAATTACAAAATGTTTCTACAGGATTTTAGAAAGCAGAATCTTATGCTTCTATTTTCAGAGACAATATAATATTTCACCTCCTCTGTCTAGGTATTTGCAGTCATAAAACTTATAGAAGACTGGTAGCAAACTAATCTGTAGACTGAAAGTGGTGTGAAAAGCTAGCAATGACAACTGGTAGGATTTTGCCGTGTAGAGGTTTGTTTTGTAGAGGTCTGAGGGAGAGTGCCTGTGTTTTGAAAGTAAATAGCAAAAATGGCTATGCACTGATTATGTGTGTAAAAACAACTGAAATAATGGACAGTGTGAAAAGAGATAGGATGATACAAGTGGAGGAAGAACAGAATAAAGGATCATGAGGGAAAGGTAGTGTGAGATGAGCAAAGGTCAAGTTCTTGCTTTTGTATCTAAGAGGCTGTATGTGAGGCTTGTAGCAAACTTAAGCTGCTGTTCTAACACAGCAACTATTTAACAGAAAAATATTCATAACGTCATGATTACGTTTAAGGCAGCCAGATCCTGATTTTTTCAATACTTTTGATAATGTGAAACAATTATGTTGTTTTTCTTAAGATTTTAATGGCTTCACTGGAGTTCTTTTGCTAAATTGCCATTCTGGTTTACAACCTTCAGTGTTGTCTGACTATTATGTTGACTGTAGAAAAACTTCTAGTGCTTGGGATTTTTTTGACTAAAACTTGAGAAGTTACACTTCTTTTCTGAAGTGCAACCACTGAAAAGTGCAGCCATGCCATTTGCTTCCAAGGAGAGTGTGATTTTGTAGGTCTGATACAATACATTCTTTGAATGCTGCAAGTCTGACACTACGTCTCAAAAGGAAGATGGGAAAGACATCTGACAGCAGAGGTCAGCAAGGATGGTTGCAGGCTTTGAACAACAACTATACAGGGAGATCCTAAGTAGGATATGATTGTTCAGCTTGGAAAAGAGATGACTATGAGATTAGATAATAGAGGTTATAAAATTGTGACCCGTGTTGAGAATGTAAGTAGGGAACAATTATTCTGTATTTCTTTTAGTATTAAGAGCTAAAGGTGAAATTATCAATTATCAAAGAAGAGGGAATAGTTTTTGCTGGAAGCTACATAAGTATGCAAGGGAGATGCTTGCTCAGTGCATCCTGTTCTTTTACTCTCCCTCAAACACTTTTCGACTCTTAAAGGTAAGATACAAGGCTAAATGAATTTCTGATTTGGGCATATAATTGTTATTAAATTTACAAGTACTGGAAATAGGTGGTGGATTGAAGTATAAGCCTTGGCCTTCCTTTTACCTTCATTTTTAATGCTGGCTAGTTTTCAAATTGATAAGCGTCTTTAAACTTGCTTTAAAACGCATTTGCCTCTTACAGAATTGCATGATAGAAGCAACAGCCTTGGCTGATCCATTTATAGCTTTAAGATTTATTAATCCTTATTTCCTGATGTTTTTCTAGAGTTCATTAAATATACAGGATCTTAACTTGCATAAAGCCTCAAGACAGGAAATGCTTATGAAAAAATAAATTTCGAATTTAAAGTAGTTTGAACTTCATTGGCTGTGAAGTTGTTTAGGGGCAAGAAGAAAACCTGGGTTATCCATTTTGTATTTTAAATGGCATGTGGAAGCTCTTCTTTATCTCTTCCTGAATGTGTAGCACATTGCCTTCCTCTTGAGCTATATTAATCTACTTACAGTTGACTGAATATACTGCTTTTCCCTCTGTTTTTGGAAGGTGTTCTCCCACCTTCTCTCAGCTCATCAACCTGTCCTTCTCTATTCAGATTTCTTTTTCCCACAAGCTGTTTGAAATCTCTGCTAAGACCTCACTTTTGTCAGCTCTGCCTTTTCTTTTGATATTACTATGACTGACGCATGCCTCAGTTTCTGCCACCAATTTTAGAAGTTTCTGTATAATCCAAGAATGCTGTAGAATCTGTGGTAGCCCATCTGCCAGCTCGCTTTAGTTGTAGTAATAGCCAACTTCAAATAAAGTGTAATGTCTTATATTAAAGTGAACAAAATGCACCCACCATGAGACATGACTTGCTCACAGATTATCTGAATTTACCCCTAGACTCTGCTACTTTAACTTCATTCTTTACTTAGATCTTTGGTTGCAGTGTCCTGTCCTGGTGCCATTTCACATTCCTGACTGCTTTGTCAGTCAATTACAAGGTGCATTTGTAGGAGGGTCCAGTGGCTAACATCTGGTGAGACTAAGGGTTCTGTTATTTTCAGGTACTGTTTGGCACTGCTGATGGACAGGTTATCGTCATGGACTGCCATGGCCGAATGCTGGCCCACGTGCTACTTCACGAGTCAGATGGGATCCTCAACATGTCCTGGAACTACCCCAGCTTCCTGGTGGAGGACAGCAGTGAGAGCGACACAGACTCTGATGACTATTCCCCACCACAAGGTAGTGTTATGTCCATGTCCTTCCGTTTCAGCTTTACAAGTGCTCATTAAGATATTTCAGATGCAGGGAGTTGTCATGCTGTACAAGAACAGCAGGATTGCTACAGTTTCAAGTTCTGATGGAGCAGAAAGGTGGTATGGGAGAGTGGGTTTGTTCCCAGCTCTGCCACAAGCCTTCCTGCAGATCATACCTCATCTGTCCTGCTCTGCCTCTGCACAAACGAGGTAACAACACAAAGCTCCAAGTTTTTTAGTGAGATTGAGTGAAAGGCACTAGACAGACATGTCAGGTTTCACTGATAAGCAGATAGGAGGTATTGCAATGGTTCATATGTATGGAGGTAGTCAGAATGCAGTCACAGAAGTTAATACATTATTGTATAGATTCACGTGAAAAGAAATTGGTACTAGACATAGTGTGATGTACTATATAAGTAATTTTATCTCTGTTTCATAGAATGTCTGTAATGCTCACTGTTACAGTCCCATCCCTGATAGTCCTGACATAAAGGGTCCAATAAATACCATAGAAGACTGGAAAATGAAGACACTCCCTACAGTTACAGGGTGTAGAAGCTGGGTGACTGGAGCTGTCTGAAGTTACTAGTTCATATGCTTCAGAGCAGATTGACAATTTGAGGGTCAGGAAGAAATCCTTCCCTCTCCTTAAGTCTCAGTAAACAACTTATTTGATGAACTGCTTTGGTTTTAAACTCTGGAAATCATCAGTAGCAAAGACGTGTGAGTCTACTCAGTCCCATCCTTCTCATTCAAGTAATGCCAATACTTCCTACTGGTGTGGTTGATGAATTTATACCCTCTAGGTACATTATTTCTGTATTCCATCGTATAAAGTCTGAACTAAATAAAGTACTAAGTTAATATAATGGTGATTATGCAATGAAAATTTAAAACACATAACAACTAGAAATAATTCTGAATTTGCATCTCAGATCTGATGCTCTGAATTGAGGACTTCTGCAGTTTTAACTAGTTTGGATTCAGTCAAAAAATCTACCTTTTCCAGCATCACATGTATATATGCCTATATAATAAGCTTATATATTTAGAAATAATGAAAGAAAATGGTCTGATCATCTGGTAAAATGATACATCTTTTAAAACTGGGTTTCATTTTGGCATTTGTGCCTCAGTTTTGGTACTGGGTGAGATATCTTAAAAGAAAAGAAACACAAGTCAGGCAACAACATTAAATTGGGGGTTTGCTGGTTTTGCTCTTAAATTCTAAGATTCCAGTTGGAGGATGGTGAAGCTTCAGAATACACAGATCAGAACTTAAATGATCTGAATGTGTTAGCTTTTTCTGAGTCAGTCAGAGGGTGGGTGGACTCATTACAAGCCTACAATCCTATTTTAATGATTACCCAAACATGATGATATGATGTGTTTTCTTTAGAGCAGATGCAGCATAAACTTCTCAAAGGTGACAAGCCTTTGACTCACACAGATGTGTAGGAAGGATTATAAGTTTGTTGGGTTTTTCTTATTAAATTATATACATACAGAGATGGTGATTACTAGACAGCTTTCTCCAGAATGCTTTTGAATCAGCTTTTTTTTACAAGTTCAGGAAGCAGTACTGCTCTTAACTGGCTCTGCCATTTTTGTTGACTGAAAAGATGTTGGCTGGACCTTAAGAGGCACTTATTCAGGGATCAGTGGCATCTCCTCTCAGAAACTGTAAACAGAAAGAGTTAAACAACAAGTGCTACAGATGGTGATATTGCTCATAAAGTAAATGAATGAGAGAGTTTTAAGTCAATGCTGAAAAACAGGCCCAGAGAAGCAGAGACTTTGCAGAAATGGTTTTTAAGCCACATGTTGCATTTGGGCTCACTCAGACCTTTGGGTGCATTGGATCCTATTATGCAGAATGGCAGGTAACTTTTCATGCTGCTCTCTAGCTCTTAACGTCTAGAATGCAGTAATTTGTGAAAGGTCAGATTGTTCTCCTACGAGTTCTTATGATGCCTCTTTGTGACTTCAGGAGGAGTCTCCAGCACTTGTCTAAGTAGAAAGTACATCAAACAAATCACTTTTAATGCGAATATACTGTTCATCACACTGATTTTCAACTTGCGTTCCAAGGAAGCCTTCCAAAGCACTGGTTTTCATTGTTTTGGCACTTTGCAGACAATGGAGAAGAATTCAAAAAACACCACTTTGTAACATAATAGTATATGGAATAAATCACTTTGGATATGCTGCAGTAAAAATTCACAAAGTAAAAACAGTGGACTTCCACAGGAATAGACAAGCTTAACTAGCTACACGTGCTTTGCTTTTGCTCATAGATGTTACAGAAATAAGTAGGTAGAGTTTGAGACTAGGAACCTCTCCTGATGATGGTAGACTGAAGTACAGTATGTTGCAGCCTGGATGTAATTTCTTTTGGTTGTTTACCTTTTGCTCACTCCAGAGCCTTGTTTTGCAGATGGACCAGCTGCGTATCCAGTCCTGGTGCAGAACACCAAGCCACTACTTACAGTCAGCTTCACGTCAGGAGACATCAGTTTAATGAACAATTACGATGACTTGTCTCCTACTATCATCCACTCAGGGTTGAAAGGTACAAAACCAAGCCATTTCACCCCCTTCCTATGCTCTGTTTTTCTTGTATTTTTGGTAGTGTGTGGTCTCTCCTTAGCCCCGAAGCACTAGGCTGTTATTACTGCCGCTTCTAGCTGTGACACCTGCTGGAGGAAGAAGAGCACTTGGCTGATGGAGTTTTGGTGTTTGAAAAAATGTTTCAAAATGTTTTTGAGATTGTGTTTTTATGGCAGTTTCATAAAGCAGTTGATTTGTTTGTGGATTGCAGCTGAATGTGCTAATGTGTTTATGCTTATTTGTTTGAATGTCTCTTCTACATAGGACTTCCTTTGCATATTTAATTCACAAGATCTTCCATGCTTTTGGTAACCTGATATGAATTGTAATGCTGCTTTGATTCTCACAATAATTGAAGACTTGATAGAGTTATTAAGTATCAAGAGGCAACTATTCTGAGAGGAGGAAAATGCCACTGATTAATTACTGAACATCTTGCTAAGTGAGGTGCACGAATGTTGGTGCAATCAGATTCTATATAAAATCTTTAACTCACACTGAATATTTACTGTTCTTACCTGTTTAAAAAGTCCCTTACTTTGCCAGCACTCTCAGTAAAATTTACCATATTTTGCCTGCAGACATTTTAATTCACTATGGCACATAGGCATGTATTTAAATATAGGTTCCACTAGTGCTTTTTCATCTCCACAGATAAATTAGTTTTAAATTAGATTAAAAGAAAATTAGGCTGTTGAGCAGACTCTTAGCTGTTCTGTAGCAGTGGGATGGTTTTGGTGAAAAGTTGCCCTAACGCACAGTTAGGGCGGTATTCCCACAATTTTTAGGTGATCCATTACATAGAGTAGTATTAGGAGGTGAATTTTAATTATGTTATCTTCCTGTAGTGAAATACTAATGTGCAAGCTAGAGTAGAAATAAAACTGGACTACATAATTTTCATCAGTAGACAAAGAGTGTGCAGCAACTTGATGGACTGGGAGTGTGTGTGAGGCAGTGAAAGGTGATTGGGATATCACTGTCTGTTTTGTAGCACTGTACAGGGGAAGGTATTTGCATATAGTGTTATGTAGATGTCTGCATTTTCTGTATCTTCCTATCAATTTTTTTCAAGTGACTGTAATTTTCCTGGGTTTTATCACATGCAGGACGGTGCAAAACCACCCAGGTCAAGGTCTCCATCCTCTCCATGTGTTTTTCTATTCTGATGAGAGTCGATGGTTGTCAGTATTTTCTGCAAGTTCTTGTTCATATGTGATTATGTTCTTGTTCATGTGTTTAAAATCTCGAAGTATTGCTTTGTGATCTCTGCAGCAAATATGCTTGATTTTATGGGCTGCTGCAAGACTACTCAATGTATTTTTAAAGCAGGCAACCATAGAACTATTTCAAGAAGTTGTTGCCATTCTGTTAGCTTTGCAGAGCTTTGCAGAGCTGGGCATATTTCTGTGAAATTGATAGAGAAAAACTTTGATAATTTGATTACACAAATAAAAGTTCTTCTTCTCATATAGCTTTAGGAGTCCTTGTAGTTTCGTCAGTCCTCATGGAGGTCCTGAAGTGTTCAGATGTATCCTTTCTTTTGGTATGGGAATCAGCTGAAAGTTCTACCTGGAGATATGGATCCAAAGGAGACTTGTCTTTTTATTTTGGTAGTTGTGTAGTTAATCCAGTCACCAAAAGTGGAGTTGATCAGCTTTCCTCATTTGTTTCTAACCTGTCTACCATTTTACTCTTTGAGAAAGATTAATTCAATCCCATTGTGGGTTACTTAGAGGGCTGAAAACCAAGAGGAAGCAAGAGGCTTGCCATGCCTAGCTGTGGAAAAATTATCTTGAGACACATGCATCTTACCTCTGATATGTACAGAAGCATAATTCCCATGAGAAATATCAGGAAGTTGAAATAATACAAAACCATTTTAAATTGTACATGCAAGTCCCTGAAAATGACAAGTTGACAACTTGAAACAATTTCGAGATCCTTCCTGCCAACTCTTATTTTTCTCCTGCTTCTTCATTTGAAGACAGCTTCTCGCCCACAAGTGGCTTCAAAAGGTTCTTGGCAGATTGAGCATCCCAGAGCACAGAAGTTTTGTCCTTACCTTCACTTTGTCTCAGCACAAAATAGATGCCTTTCACCTCTGGTTTAAGAGCAAAAAAAGGTTTAAAGACTGTCTCAGTCAGTATTCTTTGCACATGCAAATCTGCCTCTGAAACTCAAGCAGAAATGCAGAATACTGTTTTAGAGCTGCTCTTGAAGTGTGACAAAGAGAGGATATAAACGTTTGAAATTAGCATCCCCAAAGTAAGTTGTGGGTGTTCCTCATCATCAGGTGCCTGTAAGAGAAGTAACTGCTTATGTATATTCATATCTGTGTGTATAAGAGACTAAGCAGTCCATTGTGTGATTCTAGCAAACCCCAGCTAACCAGGTGAGTAGATTTTCACAGGTCAGAATCACGGAATTATTAGGGTTGGAAGGGACCTCTAGCGATCATCCAGTTCAACACTCCTGCCAAGGAAGGGCCACTTACAGCAGGTTACATAGAAATTTGCCCAGGGGGCTTTTGAATATCTTCAGAGAGGGGGACTCCATGACCTCCCTGGGTAGCCAATTTCAGTGCTCTGACACTGTCAATATAAAGAAATTACTCATGTTGAGATGGAACTTACTGTGGAACTTATTTTATGGCCACTGCTCCTCATCCTGTCACTAGGCACCACTGAAAAGAGTCTGTCATCATTCTGTCACTCATCTTTGAGGTATTTATATGCATCGATGAGATCCCCTCTCAGTCTGCTCTTCTCTAGACTACACAGGCCCAGCTTCCACAGTCTCTCCTTGTGAGATGCCTCAGAACCCCTAATCATCTTTGAGTGATGGTGTCAAGAGAAAACATATGGCATGGAGGCCATATGTATTTATGGACAAAAGTCCAAGTCTTTTTAATTTCATGTTATACTCAGTTATAACTCTAGTTTGAGTTATGCTAAAAGTTACATTCACAGCCAGTGAGAAGGCATTGCTAGTTATTATTCTTTTTCCACTATAGGCCTTTCTAAACAAATACTTTTTGCTGCTCTCTTAGTGGAATTATTTGTCTACATATGAACTTGATTCCACTTATTTATCCCACATCTGTACACAGGATCTTCCATGTCAGTTTTGACATCTCTGGTAAATTGCCGTTCTTAGGTATTTAGGAGCAACCACGAGTTACATTATAGACTCACCATAAAGGGAGAAAAATGAATGGTGTTTGCACATGTTTTGCAATGTACAGGGTAAAAAGAGTCATTCTTGGAAGTGCATCTGCGGTGTATTTTCTACTACAGTCGTACCTCACATGTTCACTCTTCCAGTTTCACTTTTTCACATCCTCGCGGGGGTTTCTTCAGCAAAAACTCTTCTATTATTATAGGCTCTTCCCGGTCTGCACATGCACAGTACCTCTGCTTTCCCAACAGGTGGTGCTGGCACTTCCCTGGGGGGCGGGAAGACAGGGTGCGGGGATGCGCCTCTCACTCACTTGGGGACTGCCCTCAGTTTGCTGCCTTATGAGTATTGAACAGGTTACATGCTGGGGAAGATTTATAACAATGTGTCAACAGCTGTTGTCAGCGGCTCACCCCAGGGCAGTGCTGGGACCCAGTCAGTTGCTGGTGCCACTCCCCACCCCGAAGGCTCGTGGGGCTGCCACTGCCCCCTCCACTGGCCATGGGGCTTCTCTGTTCCCCCCCAGCAACTCATGGGGATGCCCCTGCCACCTCTACCAGCTGCATCTGATGGAGGGGGCCCTGCGAGCCCTGGAGGGTTTCGTCAGCATGCCACCTCCACCACCGCGGTGGCGGTTAATGCCGAGGATTCCTCGTGGTGGCAGTGGGCAGCAGGGAACCTTGCAGATTCCCGTGTGAGGGCTCAGAAGGCATTCCCTTTGCTTTCATGACCCTTCCAAGGGCACGGGGCAGTGCCGGCATCAGTTCTGGGGAGCAGGGAGGGGCGACGGGCATCACTTATTTGCATATACATGATGTGCCTATCCTCATGGATTGGGTGATTCACGGCCCGGGAGGAGACCCAAACCCTCGCAACTTCCAAGATATTACTGTATTTTAATGAAAATATTTAGGATTCTAAGTACCTGAGTAACTTTAGAGAACATGTTTTATCTGTTCCAGTCACTTTGCAACATCTGGAAATGCTGTTCCTACTGATTCTAATCAGTGATTATTGCAAATTACCTTTGTGATTTCAGATGTGGTGGTGCAGTGGTGTACACAAGGAGACTTACTTGCAGTAGCAGGCATGGAAAAGCAAAACCAGCTTGTTGACCTTAGCAATGGTTCCCTGTTGAAAAGTGCACTTGTCAAGTTCTACAATGTGCATGGAGAACATATCTACACTCTGGAGACACCTGTGCAGGTAGGATTTACTTTTTAAGCTTGTTCTCAATGCTTTGCTAACATGTTTTTCCCACATTAGCTGATCGGTATAGAACTGCAATGTGGAAAATTGTTCCAAAATGTCCTGAGCCCATTCTAAAATGCAGTATAGATAAAAATGCACTACAGTCGTACCTCGGTTGTTCATACCTTCTCATTTACGGTTTCAGTGATTCACTAGTTCTTAGTCCGTGGATATTATTCATGGATTCATGGGTTTTCCCGGTCCATGCATGCGCAGTACTAGTGTATTCACACTTCCAGTTTCGCGTATAGGTGTATTTGTGTCTTTTTGCCACGATTCACGATAGCATATGCACGGATTCACAGCTCAGTCCTCGCAGTCGGGTATTCGTAGATTTCCTCGCAGTATTTGCGGTTGCATATTCGCAGTAGCTTTCTCTGTGAGCCTGTATTCATGGATTGCATGATTCACGGGACCCACGGGCAACCCAAAATCCACAAATATGGAGGTATGATTGTCATGCGCAATACTAGTGTATTCACACTTCCAGTTTTGCGTATAGGTGTTTTTGTGTTAGGTGATTTGTTTCCCAGAATCATAGGGCCATGAACAGATAGAAAAAGAAAATTCTGTTGTTTTATGGGTGACTGAGGAGAAATGAGACCAAATAGGCTGGGGGAGGAGTGGCTCGAGATTAGTGAAG
>WEKX01000805.1:410505-424353 GCA_013390025.1 Pitta sordida
GGTATGATTGTATGCATTAAGGCAGACATGCAACACTACATCTGATTCTACATCTGATTCTGTGTTAGGTGATTGGTTTCCCAGAATCATAGGGCCATGAACAGATAGAAAAAGAAAATTCTGTTGTTTTATGGGTGACTGAGGAGAAATGAGACCAAATAGGCTGGGGGAGGAGTGGCTCGAGATTAGTGAAGNCATAGTATTCTGTGATTCTGTGAAATAACTTGCTTCGTATTGTAGCAGAGCCAAAAGCTTGACAAAAACATTTCATGTCCAGTATCATAACTACAAAATTATTCAGTCATTGTTATTGCTGCAATTTTCTAATGTACGGTCAGTTGGTCTGATGCAGTATTTTACTTTTTATGGCATCAGATGAAAAAAGATGAATCAGAAAGTCTTGTTTCTCTTCCCACCTTCTGTACAGACTTTCACTGTAACCCTGATCATGTAACTTGCCAAGTAAATGTCAACACATGGTCTGTGTGCTGCTCGGGAGCAGAACATGCTTGATACATCTTCAGTGGTATTTCAGAGTTCAGCTGAATGTATTTAATTTTCTGCAGAATATGGATGACTCCATTTTCATTCCTAACTGTTAGTAACAAAATTTTACAATAGCTTTGAAATGTAAAATGAAGGAAAGTGCTATAGGTACGTTAACTATGTTTAATGATGATACCATGTATTATCTTTTTCTTTTTTAGTACCCTGATCTGGGATGGATACAAAAGGATGACATAATAAACCCACTACTAAGCCTATGTGTTTGCTTATATTTAGCATTATTAACCTGTGCTTATTAACTTTATCGCTCTAATTTAGGTTAAATGCTTTAGTTGTGTTATGTGTAAAATAATGGTCTCTTAAAGCCAGCCTAAATACGTACAGTGACATCTAATGCTGATTTAGGTACCTAAAGGACTTACCCATAAACACAGCTTTATTCTTTTAAAAATAGCCCCTGTAGCAAAGTAGCACAGCCATTTCCTCTCTGGATCAGTTCTGAAGAAAGCATATTTATATCAGTGTTGCTTTTCCCAGACCAGGTAAAAATCAAATCTTTTCCTGTTACTTCACTACCAGAATGCAGTATGTCCACATAAACTGTTAAACCAGTGTAACACTCTGGTGTCAAGCTGTGAAATCACATCGTGGTTTGAGAATCAGAACAGAACAGGTGAGGTTGCCTTAAGGTATGAGTGTGTGCGGGCTCTTCTCTTACTGTTTTGTTCCCAGTAATCTCAAATTCTCCTTAATTGAAATACCTACATCTCCTCTAGTTCTTAGTGTTTCAGTTCTTCTCCTTTCTTCTCTACTTAATCAGCTGGGAGAAAGCACATATTGTGCCTGACATGAGGCCTAATCCTTATGCCACTGTATCAGTACTTACAGGGCAACAGGCAGATCAGACAGAACAGGTAACTGCCAAGTTTGTATTGCAGTATTTCTAACAGTGGAAATAGTAATGTGAGTGTATGTGCTCTTTCCAGTTGCTAATTTTCATGGAAATGGCAGTATTTTAATGTAATGGAGATTTTTTCCCTCCATTGTCAACTGCAGATGAAAAGCCAACAAGTTCAGAAGTTATAAGCCAGGTTGAAAGTGGAGGATGGGAAGGGTCAGGGTGTGACTACCACCACTTAACAGAATCATGGAGTCTCATTTCCTTTGAAAACCAGGATAAAAATAAGATTCAAACTGAAATATTTATGCTTATTAAAAAACTGTATAAACCTACCTAAAATCAGAGCTACTCCTCTTATTAGTCAGTGTTTATTATGTTTATCTGGTGCATGTAAGTTAATATTTACTCAGCTGCTGGAGGAAGTGAGGGGTGTTTCAGGACACCTGTATCTTCTGATGTGACCTTCTATGTATTTGAATGCTGGTCTAGCAGCATTACCAGCTAAGTGACAGGTATGCTGGAAGAGCATTAAGTATTTGGTTTACTGACAAAGCCAGATAAAACCCACTGTTGCAAAAGAAAATTGGTAGTAACTTTTGTTATGCTGTGCCTTTTCCCACACAGATATATATGCAAAGATGACTGAGTCAGTGGTCCTAGTAATTTGTCTCATGACAAATTCATCAGAGTAAATTAATTAGTTTTCTGTACTATGACAGTCAGCCTCCTAATGTGGTTTCATAAAATTCATCACTAATTATTAAAGGGGAAAACCAGAAGAAAGTAAAAGAATTTCCTTATCTTGAACTCTTCTGCTAAAACTTTTTCTTCTGAGGAACCAAATGTGTGACTGGAAAAGCACATTTATTCTAAATTACTGTTGTTCTGAATATAAAGGCCAGAAAAAGAAAAACAACCATGAACATAGAAAATACTGGCTTACAGATGCAAAACTGGTTGTCTATGTGGTCGTCTATCCCAGTTCTGAAAGCTTTATCAGTAAAATGTACTGAAGTTTTTGTTTTTGCTGTCTGTCTGTCCTATCTTCAGTAGTATACTCAGGAAACAGGAGATTTTATTGTTTATAACAATACTCAATCTCAAATATGCAACTTGGCTGGCATGTTACTGAATAGAAAGTCACTGCACACCCCAAAGGTAGAATAGATTTGGGAGCTGCAGGTAAGTCCTCTTGATGATGACTCTTGTTATGGATCCCTCCAGGCTGTTTTATATGCTCTCTTCTCCTCCATCTTTAGTATGATTTTGGCATCTTCTGTCTCATTTGATTAATTCTCTTAAGCTTTTACCTTTGGTGTGGAAATTTATAGTTCATAAACCTAGTTTGCTGACTAGACAGAGAAATCACACTGGTTTAGAAGTATTGAAATGAAAGCAGTAGCTTTGCATGAAAAGCAGAGTTCGTAAACAGAGTCATAGAGGGAGCATAGTGTAACAGCCTTTCCTGTTCCCTCCTCCGGGTCTTCAGCCTGTGACCTTGACATGCTGCAAGAGTGCATTTGCAGAATTCAGGGGAAAGAACTGAAAAGACATTGATAAGGATTGGTCAAATAGTGAATTTTTGCTGCAGAGAATCAAGCTGGTTTGAACTGGGCTCCCCAGTTTAAGAAGGNTGAAACCTGTGAACCTTGAAGAAACTTGAGCATGTCATACCAATCTGAACTGTGTCTCTACTGTGACTCCAGAGTTGATACTGGTTATTTGTTTTCCGCAAAGAGCATATCTTAAGGGCTGTTGATCAGCTGATGACTATTAAAAAATGTACTATGCATTTCTGTAAAATTTTTATCTTACTACACTTGTCCTTGTGTACATGAACAGCAATCTGGTGTACCAAAAATATGCTTTAAGTTCTTTAAGCTGCAAGTTTTTTCATGGTCTTACTTTTTCAAAATTTGAAAATATTGCAACAGCCAGGCCGCCCTGCTGCTCATAATTTTTTTATTGGAAGAATGTTAATGTCTTACGTTGTTTGTTAAGTCCTCACAACCTTTCCCTGGTATCAAGCAGGGATGAGAATAATCAACTCATTTAAGACTGTTTTATAGTCTTGCTAAAATTGTTTACGAGAAATACTGCAACTGAATTCTGCCACTTCAGAATTTCTCATCTAATGTGTAGACATGGCTTTATTATATCAACCAACTCTACCTACTGTCACTTCTGAATGGATACAGCTGCTTCATATCTTCCCATGCCTTGAATTTTAAATAGGGAGTCCCTTACAGAATCACTTCAAAATTATCTGACAACTTGTCATTTTTTGTATGTTTATAGGTTCAAAGTTGTGACTTACATTTTAGTTCCTTCTTCACTTTCTATGATTTTTTGTATGCCCCTGAGAGGACCAGTGGAACAAGAATGCATATTTAAAAATGCAGAGCTTATATATACACCTTTAATTCTACAGTAAATTTACATTAGCTTATAATTTTATATCACTGTTTAAGTGGTGTAAGGATAGATTAAACCTCGGGAGCAGTGGGGAAGAAGTATGAGTGCACTAAGTCTCGCATGTTGTATGGACAGCAAGATTAAGTCCAGAAAACCTGTATTTATCAGTGTAATATTTTTAAACCCTATTTCAAAGTGGTGTACCAAACACTAAATCGTTATGGAAGAAGTATCCAGAAGTCTTTGAAAAGAAGACCCACTTGCTATAGACCCACTGCTGTCAGCATTTCACAGGCTGCTTCTCTGCTGGAAATGTTCCAGCATCTAAATGAATAGATTGAATATTATGTGATCCCACAGAAACCTGGTAGTTCTCTGAAAAGGAAGGTGCAATTTTAGGTTAAATTCAGATCACAAGGCTGTGAGAGATGAGGCTGCCTTTTATGTTACTCAGCTGAGCAGACCTTGCTTACTTTTTTTCATTTAGTTAACACAAAATGTTCAGGGTTGATTCTTCTGAATTAATGTTGCCTTTCATTTATATTGCATGAAATCAATTCTATTTAGTTGTTACTGGATGACAACAAAGCTTCAGAAAGAGTTTGATTTCTTACAGAAACAAAAGCAACAGTTTAGCACTAACTGATGAAACATGCTTTAGGATGTCAATAAGGACCTTGATATTTTTCATACAGACCATCTCTGCTGCAGAAATGGATTGTGATCAGGACTGGAAAATGGAGACACTTGTCATAAGCAAAGATACATTCTGCTAAGATTGAATCTCATTGTAGTGACTTCTTAAAAAAATAATGTCAGAAACGGAGAAGGTATGCGAAACATTTGCAAATCAAATAAGAGTTTATTACATTAACTATTATATAAGGCCACAGCAGTGTAATTTCTGATCACCTCATAGCCTGTAATGCTTTTATCACCGTCAATTCTTAGCAGTTGATATTTTTCCCCCCTGTAAATATGGGTAACAGAAGAATGAAGGAGTTACATTCCTTTCCAGCAGCCATCCATGGATGCTGTGGCAGTACAGAGATGTGCACACACAGTTCACAAGAGCTGGGTAGGGACTGCAGCCCTCACACCTTTCAGTTTGTCTCTGAGAAAAACACAGGGAAAATTGTGCATCTCCATGTCAGCAGTCTCAAGTGAGAGCAAGCAAGCAAGGTACTTACACATGCCATTCACTAGATACTCTTTTGCAGTTGTGTTCTATCTCCTGAGGAAAATCCTGCTAGTTCCTGGGCTTTCTGCCCTAAAACACCATGTTTGTTTCATTACCAGTGGGAGTCCCAGTGCCAGCAGACAAGGGATTTGTTCAAGCAGCAGGCAGGCTCTATGGCTGAGCTCAAGGCAGGCAGCAAGAGTCGGCAATGTTTTCATTGGCTGAACTGCATACAAGTGATGGAAGGTATATAAATTATGTTCTCTCCTGTAAGAGAGGCAGATGAGTGGCTTACAAGAAGCAGCCACAGAGCTTTGAGCAAGAATATCCATTCCTGCATGCTTTTCTAAGGGGAGTCAACATCCCAGCTGGGATACAGATTTGAGTAGAAGTAGCTGGCTTTCAAACCAACTCTGAAAGAAGTGGCAAAAGAGTTCCTTGTTGACCGTTTGCTGAGATGTAGTTTCAGTCGACATTTCTCCTGATAAAGCATCTATTCTTTTTTCCTTTTAGCCAATTATTTCTGACACATAGTTGTCGTAGAGCTGAATTCTGTTTATGTGTTCAGGTTCATGGACTTTTCAATTAGTTTTTTTCCTACATGCTTGTATTTAAACCCTGGAATTCATTCAGGTATTTACAGTTTGTGCTGAGATTTTTCAAAACCTGTGATTAGAAATTCTCATGTTATATTTGTAGCTAGATTTCTTTGTTTCTAGCAGAAAAAAACACCCGTGCAAACAACAGAAAGTAAAATTCTTCTGTGCTAGAATCTATTTGTTCGTTTTCAAACAGGTGCAATTTGGATGTAACAACTTTTGTCCTTCCGTTTTTTGCTAAAACGGTGCAAATAAGTGGATACTTTATGAGGAGCAGTACTTTTGTGTTGGATGTTGAAGTTCAGTAGTTTTCTCTCAGTAGAGTTTGAAAGGAAAGCTGTGACCAGTTCATAACTGACTTGGAGTAGTAATTGATTCATATGCCTTGCCTATCAAGGGAAAGAGTGGGAAGCACAGATATTGAAAAATGTTATTGGAGCAATACACTTAAAGGTCAGGTCAGATCTGGCATTTGGGTGATCTTTTCTTTCTCCAAAACTGTAATGACAGGCTAATTTTCCCCGAATCTCCTCTTAAATCTTAGCCTTTCACCATAAATGAAATGTTACTGAATATTAGGCTTGAGATGTGCCAGGGGTCTAACCATTTCATAGAAAAGGAAGGCAAGGTGTGTCTGGTGAATCAATAGGCAAAGACGAATCAGTGTGGTACAAGTGCTCTTTGATGAAAAATACTAAAACATACGAGGTGTGGGGAGACTTAACTGTACAAGGGGAAGAGTAGAAATGTCATTATTTGCAAACAGTACAACACTCATAGATATTGTGTGTCTGTGTGTTTATTTAAACATGCATCCACTTGAATATTGTGCATATCGTTTGCATGAAAGTAAATAAACAGAATGTAAGGGTATCATACACTGAGAAGTTTAGAAGGTGACTAAAATGTGGTTGCCTGTTGGAAAACCATGGTGAAGTCAGGCAGAAAGAAAACATCGTTTGACTTCTCACTTTCTACTCTTCCTGGGATCCAGGGTGCTGTGTTGCCAGAGGTCCCAACCAGTGCTTCAAAGCCTTTGAAAAACTGTTTCCTTGAGACTATGTTTAAGATTGCAAAGGTTCTTGCACTGGTAATATCTGCCTCTCTTCCATTCTGTGCATGCAGCAGTAACCTGAGAAAATAAGTGGTTCCATTCAACTCTGTTTGGATGAACAGTATCCTGTCTGGGTGTAATATATTGCATTATAATAGCTGCAGTACTAGACATAGTGGTAGGGCTATCTGTATTAGAATATGGTAGCTGGGATATCAGACTTCTCTTTTGGCGTTAAAATCTATCCAATAAATAAACATTTGTGTGCCAAGTCACATACTTGTTTGTTTCCTCACTGTATTTATAGGTAAGCGAGGTAAGTAGTTGATGCAAGGTGAACAGAAGAATGCAGTTTGGATCCCATGGTAACAGTCAAGTAGATCTGTCCATGATGGAATTCCGCCCTTAGGGAAAATCGGGATAACTTCTACTAGTGCCATTCTTAGGCTGTTGTAGGGTAGATGTGACAAGCACCTAACCTGTGCCAGCCAGTGCCTTTTCAACTGTGTTTATTTCGCAAGCAGCTTGAACTGTCTCATTACTGCCAGAGAGTATAAGGGCTGAGGCACACTCGCAGATCATGAAAATACCAATCAGTAGTGGATTCTTATGGGATCTCTCCTCAAATTTAAGGCTGTATCCCACAGATTGTGGTTATAACAAGCCACGTAGTAATTATTGATGGTACACAGAGGATTTCTCAATTCTTTTGAAGTTCTCCATTACAAAATGCTTTTAGCAATTACTGTGAAAATCACAAGGTTCACATGTTGCTGCTTTCTATTTGCATATAGAAAATATGCAAATCTTCAGGGTCAGCCTGAAGATACATGCTTTCATGGAAGTGGGGGAGAGGGTTGCCTAGATGTAATTAAAATGAAGTTTCTTCATTCCTCCGACTTTAAAACCAATATATTCCTTGAAATTTAAATCCAGAATAAGATGACATAGTAGGGAAGATGTTTTCTGTGAAAAAGTTTTTTATCAAATGCTTTGTCTTGATAATAGACATTGATGTAGTGCTGTGCACCTGCATTTTGCTTCATCTCATTCATGTAAAAGCATATTTTGTCTGTTTCTGACTTTTAACCGCCATGAATTTGTAAGTGAAGGGAAAGCTTTTTCCCTAGACTAGATTAGTAACTTCTGAACTGATGTAACCCTGCTGTCTCGATACCACATTGCTAATAGAGGAGTGGATAAGAGCTATTATTGCTGGTGCCTTTACCCTGTCTTCTTCTTTGGTGCATGTTGTGAAAAGATATTCTGAAGATACTCTGACCTTTCAGTAAGTATAGTTCATAATTTGGATTAAAAATATGTTTGCTTAAAATTTTGAGTATCTTAGATTGTGAAAATAAAGAGGCACTTCACAGGAAGGAGTAAACTTTTTGTAGTTCACTGATCATAGCCTGCTGTATGGTATTCTTCATGGAATGAGAGTTTCATTTTTACTCTGTATTGTTTATTTGTATAGAGATATCAGATTGAAATACCACAGGGGGCGTGTATATATGCAAATATAGTTGCTTCGTAACACAGAAATGAAGGGATGACAGGTGGCTTCGACTAACACTTATGAAGAGCAAAAGTAATGGTAATAGGGCTAGAAGAGGGCACAACAGACTGGTACTTTACATGAAAGGTGGGATTTAGGATGAAAACTTAGAAAGCTCCTTGCAAGCAGGGAGTAGTGTTTGAAGCAGCAGTTGTTTCTTGTTATGCTGTTCCACATTGTGACACCTAATACAGTCATACCTCCATAGTCACAAGGAACAGGTCTCCCGGGGGTCTTGCAAACCGTCTAATCTGTGAACAGTTGCAGGTCATTAATATGCATACAGGCCATGCCCATCACTCCACCCCCAGCCAATCAGGAGCATTGAGGAGCATTTTCCGCTCCGCCCCACAGGCTCTCCCAGCACGAGGGTGCAAAGAGAAGTGTTTCTGAGCCCTCTGTGACTGGAGAGACCCCTGGAGAATCCCTGGGCTTCTCTTTGGTCATGCTGTTGTTTTTGTAGCTGCCACCAGGCATGCTTGCACTACCTCCATGGTAGGGAAGCCCCAGGGCTGTGGCAGGGAAGGGGGTCGGTGGGTGTCCCTGGGTTCAGTTCAGCGCAGATCCGTGCTGCCAGTGCTCTTGGAGCCTGGGAAACCTTAACTTTGCAACACTGCGACACCCGGGGCCCCTTATGGTGGAAGGTGACATCAGTGTCGGGAGTTTCTTTCCCTTTAACTGTGGCGGCTACAACACATCCGCAAGTCTTGAGCGTGGGAGCGGCAGCAGTGGCCATATGGATCCAGCAGAATGCTGCTTTCCTCTGCTGCAGCGGGGGAGGACATGGGGGAACAGAAGTCTCCTCCTGGTGCCGCTGTGGTGGCAGGGACAAGTCCCACCCCTACCCTGTCCCGGCACACAGTGCTTGGCCCACCGCCACTGTGGCCAGCCCAGCCCCACTTTTGTGGGGGTCTTTCCCTGGGGCTGCGTCTATCACCAGGTGTGTAGGCGTCGAGTGTGCAGTCCCCAGGCACACGCCATGCTTGGCACTTGGTTTCTGCTGCAGTTAACACACTTATCTGCATTGCCTCCCCCAGCTGTAGCTGTGGAAAAAGTAACACACAGACACACACACGTACAGGCACACAGGCAGTCCCCGTTCACAGTTTGCAGGCGCTCCCCAGAAATGTGCTGGCGGATGGTAGCTCCAGCTTCAGTCCCTATGGAGGATGGTACAGCACTGCAGAAGTGCTTTTTCTGGGGCTACATATCAACAGGGACCCCGGCTAGGCTTAGAATGACAGGTGAGGGCGTGACTGATGCAGAGCCGGGCTGGGTATCAGTGCCCGCCCACGGCCTGGGGTGGATTGCACAGCTGGCACTGATAAATCCCTGCGTGGGGCCCCGTGTGCCCTGAGGTACTGTGTATTACACTATGTATAACCCTGTCCCGATAGGGCCCAGCTATGGAGATCCACAGGATAACCCTTCCCTGCTTTGGAGTGGGAAAGGGACCATGGCACGGGACCACACTGTCTCATGGTGCCATGGGACTATAAACACCATGTAACCTCCGCATCACTCATAAGGGAGTGATCTGTGGCTGTCGCCAGCGAGCAAGAGGTGCCGCCCACCTGCCCCGTGTGGGCATGCCAGTCCCACCCCATGGGGAGCGGTGGCACCACCCGATGGTGAAACAGAGGCACTGCACATGCATTGACCAGGAAGCTCCATGAATAACTGAGTAAGATTCGCAGAAAAATATTCCACGAATCAGCAAAGACATGAATGAGAAGGCTCAAATGAGTGAGGTATGACTGTAGTTCAGAAGAGACATTGTGCAACAGAAGACTTGATGCAAGACAAGAAAGCTGAATAGGTTTTCTCCACTCTTATTCTAAGCAGCTCTGAGCACATAATTTAACTTTTCAGTTTTAAAATGTGAGATGTTACCAGTAGATGAGGATTGATTAGATGACTGAAAAATATCATTTGAATAGGGCATCAAAAGTTCCTGCTTTTTAACATTTTTAACATGACTTTAAGTCACTTATCCTATATAGGTACAGAATTTGGTAGATGATTCCTTGTGTGATGAAGAGCTTTAAACTTTCTGAGTAAAAAGCATATAAACATCAACTGATGGTATTGAGTATTTTGGATATTCACAATCTTATCCGTTTTTGTGGCCAGTAGCAGGCACTTTTAAGTTTCTCGAAGATTTAGAGTGACATGATGGTGCTGAATTCATGTGATAACTTGCTTTCCAGCTATCTTGGCAAAAGACATTTTAAAAAATTCTTTTAAAGTTGTTTCCTTTTGCTCTTCATGCAGCGTCCCATCATCTCGATCTGTTGGGGTCACAGGGATTCACGCCTGCTGATGGCTTCTGGACCTGCATTATATGTGGTCAGAGTGGAGCACAGGGTCTCCAGTCTGCAGCTGCTGTGCCAGCAGACCATCGCTAGCTGTCTGCGGGATGACAAGGATATCAGCAAACTGACCCTGCCCCCTCGGCTCTGCTCGTACCTCACCACTGCCTTTATACCAACCATCAAGGTAAAAGGAAAGAAATGTGTGTGCTGTGAGGAAGAGGAAAGGCTTACTAGGTCATGGTGCTCCTAAATGACAATAGCTAAATTATAAGATATTATTCTAATTATCATTTTAGAAACTTGGTTAAGGGTCATTCCTGTCCTCTTCAAGAGCCCGCTGATGCATTTGGTGCCCATTAAAAATCTGAAAAGAAGGCTCACATGCTGATCTACATTATTCCATGGAGATGACCTTTCCAAGTACATTGCAAGGGTAAAATATGCTGATGACTCACAAAGGCTTCTGAAGAAGCTCACACTGATGATAATACTGTGTCATGGTTATAGGAGGGATTCACAGCGGTAAAACTGTTGCCTCCCTACATGTCACGTAAGTGCTTATATTGCTGGAAAAGCTAGACTTAAGACCTGAAGCTGCCCAAGTACTTCTGCTAACAGTGAGTTCTGCTAACCTCACTGCTCCAACAGTCCTACGGAAAAATTAACCAGATATTACACCTTTCCTTATACCACAACAGAACCATCTGCACAACACTTTTGTTTCGTGGTTTTGCCCTTGGGAACATCTTTCAAAACTCTCTATCACAGCCTATAAACCAGAACATTCGCTGGTAGATGCTCAACGTTCAAACATATGTTTTTGTGATTTTTTGTGTATGTGGTACAGCATTTTCTTGAGCCAGCTTCAGGTCCTTGTTAAAAAAATGCAGAGCTAGAACAACTAATTTGAAGTCAGTGGGGCCGGTCCAGGTTAAATGAGAACAAATTATGCTTACAAAATAATAATTCAGCATGATTCCATTTGGGTACTGCTAATCAGTGCCGTTTGTGCAAGTGTAAAACATTTCATTTGTCAGGGAAGAATAAATGCCTTGCTGTAATTATAACTCCTCAATCTCCAAAGATGCAGATCATCTAATAGACCAGTAGTCTTCACTTCTTTCTAGCATGCCTGCTTCTCTCAAAAGCTTTCCATGTTGTTCCAGAGCCAGGCTTGCAGGTCTCTAGAGCATCAGAGACAATCGCTTGGCTATTAGGGAGTGCAGGGGAAGGGAGGGAAGGGGATGGGTTGTAGCAAGGCTGGGAGCCATGGCAGGGATTAGAGGGGCAGAGGCAGTACTGAGGCACATTGTTGCCAACTGGCTTCTGTCACCTCCTAGAGGGGATGCTGGGATGGGGAACACTGGGATGGGTGCTTCTGGAGCCTCCTCAGCACATATTTATACTTTACCTGGGATTCTACCCCAGCCACACACTCAACCTACATTGTCAGTGCTTGGCAAGGCACCCTCTTCCATGTGCACATTCCTCTTCCCCCTCAAGATCGTGTACTACATTATAGGTCACTCCTCAGTCCATAGCCGTATTGCCAGGTTAAGGAAGCCTATATTTTCCATCTTTTTTTCTTTTACTTTCATTTTGAAAGAAACAGCCTATGACCTAACTAAACAATACACAGACACTCTGTCTTGCACATGGGTCATGCATAATTCACGGAGTAACCTGCACTAATCTTCACTTGCTAAATTAGATTTGGGTTCAAATTTAGTTAGTTGTGTTGGATTTTAATTACCATAGAAAAAAACTCAACCATTAACCTATAGGAAATCTTCTCTTTCCTTCCTTCCTTCGTTCAATTAAGCCTCCTATCCCAGACCCAAACAATATGAGAGACTTTGTTAGCTACCCAACAGCTGGTAATGAACGGCTTCACTGCACAATGAAGCGGACAGAAGATGACCCAGAGGTCGGTGGTCCATGTTACACCCTGTACTTGGAATACCTTGGGGGACTGGTGCCTATCCTGAAAGGACGTCGTATCAGCAAGTTGAGGCCAGAGTTTGTCATCATGGATCCTAAAACAGATGGAAAAGCAGGTAGAATTGAGTTGTTGCTCTGTATATAAACTGATCTAAAAATACTTTAGATATTAAATCCCTAAGAGTTTAAATATATATACAGTCAGCCCGTGGTTATCGCAGGTGCGTGGGTCCGGACCGACACTGCAAACCCAGCGAATCGCGAAGAGAGTGAACTCATGAATATGTAATTAAGCCCTACCTGTTGCTCCACCCCCTCAGGTCCTATGGAGGGGAGTGCATTCCCAGGACCACCTCACACCCTGTTCTGCCTCAGGAAAGCAAAGGAAATGCCTTTTGCCCTTTCCTGGAGATGGAATCCTGGCTTTTGGGCTGGAGCCACGTTTCTGAGTACAGAAGCCCTGCAGGAGCTGGCGCTGCCAGGAGCCCTGGAGCTGGTGATTGTCCCCCCAGTGGTGCCAACTGGGCGTGGAGTCCTGCGACTGTTTATTCCCTGTCGTGTGTATGCTGGGGCTTAGCAGGGCTGCTGGTTATTGGTGTGTGTCTCTTGTGTTCAAACATAGCAGAGGTGCCGTGCCATGCCACTCCGACAAACCTGGGGCAGCTCGCCCTGGGCTGCCGTCCCGTGCCACTCCAGAGCAGGAACCCGCATGAGGGGAATGGCGGTGGTGCTGGGTGGGGCAGTGGCGTGGGTACCCTGGTGTTTTGCAATGGGACCCACAGTTGCACAGGCTGGGACAGTTGCTGCTGTCNTCAACAGCCCCAAGAAAGCACTGTAGCACACGGGGCCAGCACTAAGTCCCAACGTGGCTGTCAGAGGCTGCGACAGCCTGAGCTTGGTTCCAATGATGCTGCACAGCTTGGCATGGTCCCTCACGGTCCTGTGGTGGCCTCAGGCCNACTCCAGAGCACACAGTCACCGCTGCCTTGTTTATGGGGCATGTGTTTTGTTTGCATTTTCTTTTTCCTGGAATGCACCAGCGCCGAGTGGAGGCTTTTACCCACTTTTGATTTCTCTTTAATAAACTTTCATTATTAATTTGTGGCCAGGGCAGCAGTGCGGGCAGAGCTGAGCCAGGGTGCAGAGTTGGGGCAGCTGCAGTTCTCCACCTAGCAACTGGATGTGCAGCCATGTTCGCAGATGTGAGGGCTACAGCGGTCTTCATCACGCATGCACAAACAGCGCTGGTTGCCCCCCTGGCACTGCTGGCAGCTCTGACCTCCCTTTCCCCATAACAGCACTCATTTTCCCCAAAGTGCACATGGTTAGCAGCTTCCCCGCTTGTTCCTGCCATGACGTCAGGTGAGGCTGCCATTCC
>WEKX01000805.1:424639-452149 GCA_013390025.1 Pitta sordida
CTCCAGCCAGCTCAACAGCCCCAAGAAAGCACTGTAGCACACGGGGCCAGCACTAAGTCCCAACGTGGCTGTCAGAGGCTGCGACAGCCTGAGCTTGGTTCCAATGATGCTGCACAGCTTGGCATGGTCCCTCACGGTCCTGTGGTGGCCTCAGGCCGTCTGCAGGATGGAGGGAACCTTCCCTGGTTGCAGGCGGAGCAGTGTCACTTGCCCTGCACAGTAGATGCTGCATGCAGTGCACATAAAGAATGCTTTCCAGAGTCCCAGTGGAGCCAAGTACAGCTTCTGCAGCCCAGCTCCTCCCTGCCTGTCCNCTGAGCCAGGGTGCAGAGTTGGGGCAGCTGCAGTTCTCCACCTAGCAACTGGATGTGCAGCCATGTTCGCAGATGTGAGGGCTACAGCGGTCTTCATCACGCATGCACAAACAGCGCTGGTTGCCCCCCNCTCCTGTATTAAATATGAAGTATGTAGTGCTTCCTTGCGGGAGCTTTAATTTTGGTGCCTGCTCCTTTTTCGCCGCTGCGGCAGCCCTGGGGGCCCTCACTTCTGCCACCATTCTGCCATACCCAGAAGTATACCCATGGCCCTGCTGCCTCCATGCTGCCTGCTTGGCAGCGGTCCTGGCTACAGGGTGGGTGATGGCGGCGGTTCCCCTTCCCTTTAAATGATGTAAATGGACAGAGCTCGGGGACTCCGGGGGGTGGGGGCAATGGGTGTGGATCATTTACATATTATGAGATAATTCCATATTCATGAGGTATCTGAGTTCACAGCGTTATCTGCNTCCCAGCAGCAGGATGGGATCAAGGCTTTCAGGATAGTGGTGACTCGGAACAAAGGGAACACAGGTGAGGGGGCGAGCTGAGCACTAGTGAAGGAGCCCGAGGTGCAGCTGAGCCCAGCCGAGCCAATGTTTCTTATCAGGCAGACTGAGCCATCCAGCCTAGTGGTGCTTCCATTTGCAAGCAAGCTCGGATGCTGCCTCCATTTACAAAAACAAGGCAGCAGCTCCAAAGGAAAGAGCTGGGCAGGCTGAATGCCCCCCCACCCCAGTCTCAGCCCTGCCACCCTCCCCCCCAACTCCAGCCAGCTCAACAGCCCCAAGAAAGCACTGTAGCACACGGGGCCAGCACTAAGTCCCAACGTGGCTGTCAGAGGCTGCGACAGCCTGAGCTTGGTTCCAATGATGCTGCACAGCTTGGCATGGTCCCTCACGGTCCTGTGGTGGCCTCAGGCCGTCTGCAGGATGGAGGGAACCTTCCCTGGTTGCAGGCGGAGCAGTGTCACTTGCCCTGCACAGTAGATGCTGCATGCAGTGCACATAAAGAATGCTTTCCAGAGTCCCAGCGGAGCCAAGTACGGCTCCTGCAGCCCAGCTCCTCCCTGCCTGTCCTGCCCTGTCTGCTGCCCCTGCCCGCCCCATCCGCATCTTCTTTCTCCCCTTCCCTGTCCTCCCCTCTCCCCACACCTCCTCCCCTCCCCTCACCTACCCCCGCTTCCCAGAGCAGCTTTTTACACAAACATCTCCTGTATTAAATATGAAGTATGTAGTGCTTCCTTGTGGGAGCTTTAATTTTGGTGCCTGCTCCTTTTTCGCCGCTGCGGCAGCCCTGGGGGCCCTCACTTCTGCCACCATGCTGCCATACCCAGAAGTATACCCATGGCCCTGCTGCCTCCATGCTGCCTGCTTGGCAGCGGTCCTGGCTACAGGGTGGGTGATGGCGGCGGTTCCCCTTCCCTTTAAATGATGTAAATGGACAGAGCTCGGGGACTCCGGGGGGTGGGGGCAATGGGTGTGGATCATTTACATATTATGAGATAATTCCATATTCATGAGGTATCTGAGTTCACAGCGTTATCTGCGCACGCGCAGACCCCACTTTTTCACTGAAAAATAAATTGCGAAGAATTGGAACCACAGAGATGCATACCTTGAGTAACTGGGGGCTTACTGTAGCTATATATGCAACATGAATGGTGGTGTCTGATATTTTTTTCTGATGTGAAAATGTCTTTAGCAGGGCCTAGACTTAAGCCTCTGAAATTATATCGTGCTGCCTTCTGTTTTACAAAAGAGAACTTCTTGTAATTGAAAATAGATTACTCATTAGCAGAAAACATTCTTTAGTTTCAGTTTTGAAGTCAGTTGAATGCTGTTCACCCCTCTGAATTGTGTTCACTTGAATTCAAACTATTGGAAATTTGGAGTATATACTGGGCAAAGAACGTTTAATTTTTCTCTGCATAGTTTTATTTCAACTGCTGCCTGTGGATTGGGTTTATGCTTCTGATGATGACTGAGAGCTGTTTTCTGAAGCAACACTTAAATTTTCTGGGACCTGTCTTGATAGATGAAATCTATGGAAACAGCTTGATTTCCACTGTGATTGACAGCTGCAACTGCTCTGACTCCAGCGATATTGAACTCAGCGATGACTGGGCAGCAAAAAAATCTCCAAAAATCAGTCGAGCTAGCAAATCACCTAAACTCCCCAGGTAATAATTTCTTGGATATTTCTTCTTCGTCTTCCCCATGTGTTTGTTCTCTCATTCTTTTTCCCTTTCTCCCTATCTCTCACTGTCTTGACCCTTTGTAAAATCAAAAGCAAACTCCTTTCGGGCAGATAGGAATCATGGGATTGGGATTCTCTACAGTGTGCAGTTATGGGGTGATGTTTCTTATAGGCAGTGACATCTATCTGACAGCTTCATATTATGAGATTAAGGCCCTGATGCCTTCTAGTTGCAGTTAACACTTTTCCAAAGACTGTATTATGAGCTTGCCTTAGTATGAGGCAGAGCAAATGCATCTTTTTATATGTGAACACAATGTGTGAAATACCAAAGTTTTAGTTTCATAGTACTTAACAGAAGAAACATCTGTTTCTGAGCCTAAAACTAAACTGTCTCTGGAAAAACAAATATCTTGCATCCTTGGTTTTCTAAGAGAATACTTTTGAAAAGTAACTTTCATTTTTACTTTTTCTACCAGTGAGCTCCTTCAGGTGCTTGAACTCATATTCTTGATGCCCATTGCTTAGTGAGAGGTAGGAATAGCTTTTGGCTTTAGAGTAAAAGCACTGTCAACATTTATGGAGCCTTGGTTTGCTATGGAGATCCTTCAGCTGAGGTGTCATGTTTTCATTTCTTGAGTCTTTGCTCACAGTCTTCATAGCTGAAATTGCTCAGCCCTACACCTTTTTATGGATTAGTTGAGGATGTGTTTTATCTGGCAGAACTGCCGTACATTTAGATTAATTAGAAAGCACCCAGCTTGAGTACTCGAAGTGTGTCAGGTTTTACGTATCTTTAAATTTGACCCATAATTCTCCATCCTGCAGACTCTGCAGTCTTTATTAGCCACATAGAGTACACCATTTCAGTTGTCTTCATTGCGTCTTCACATTCAAAGACGTGAATTTTGTGCATTTTTGCATGCCCGTTGATGTATCTAATTATTACTTTCTTAATTATTTCTTAGTAATAAAAATAATAATAAAAATATTTCTTAATAATTATTAGTTATTACTTTCTCTGCAGAATCAATATAGAAGCTCGCAAATCTCCAAAGATGTCACGAGCTGCACAGGAGATATCGAGATCGCCAAGGTTACCGATAAGGAAACCCTCTATTGGTTCACCAAGCCTGACCCGAAGAGAGTTTCCTTTAGAAGATATTACCCAGGTGTTGTGCACATTGTTACCATACCTGATGAATTTTCTTCAAGGGGCCACAAGTTGTGATAGAGATCCAGTGGTCATCAATAAAAAATTTTCATTTAATTACAGTAGTTAGATGTCACAACTAGGGAATTGTATCTTCCAGTTCAAGAGTGCCAATGGAGTATCAAGTGTTGCTTGATAAATCCCAGCACCACTAAATTTTGTCAGTGTGAGAAGTTTTATTCTAGGTGTTGTTGTACACTTTGTAAAATCATATGTGAAAATGCTTCATTTATTTTTCAGAGCTGTTTTAGCATCACCACAATTCTCTGCTTTGCTAGAGATTGCTGAGATAAGGAAGTGTTTGCTTCAGAGCACCACATGTTCTGTTTCATAATTAACATGGAACAGTCTTAATTGGAAGGAAGGCAAGGAATTAGCACTTTGTGCTCTTTGTGGTGTTCATATCCTCTGAGTAAATGAAACTTAGCAGGCTGTAGAACTGTCTGGATTGCATATTTTATTATTAACAGCCAGTGTTCTTTTAATTTGGTTTGATCTGGTTTTTCTCTCCTCTTTTATTTCACTTTTTATGAAAAATTCTAGATCAGTTTCACAGACATAGGACCGAAAGTCCTTTGAATGGGACAGTCTTAGATCTGAGGCTTAGAGAGGCTTAGACCTGAGGCTTAGATCCTGCTCCTAATATTGACATCATAACTCCTGGCCTTGGAGAAAATAATTTTGTCTTTCAGATCCATAATATGTTCACCCTGACAGCAGTGATTTGGCAGGTTGCTTTAGGAGCTCCAGGGGAAAATACGTTTGTTATGAGTGATTAATTTCTGTCTTGTTTATTGTTCAATAAAGTGATTCATAAGCGTAGAACCAATGGGCAGGGTGTATTAATCTCTGAAATACGAAATAGCCGTGCTCTTGCTGTGCAGGAGAAGCAAGCATCTGAAAACAGACGTGTTCTCACTAAGCAGACATTGTGTTGTTCAGTTCTTCAACAGCTTTATCACCCTATGGCTGTTGTATCCATAATTTCTGATGGTGTTTAGATATCAGAATGAGTCTTCTTAATGTCTGAGTAAAACAGTTGCTACAAAGGCATATTAGGCTGTTTCAAGACAATGAAACCAAGAGAAGCTGAAATTGCATTATTGCTTGCTATAGCTTGATTGCTCTGCAGTTTTTTATTAGACCTTGATGGAGTTGTTACTGGGTAAAAATTATCCTGTTTTTTGCTTTGCAGCACAACTACCTTGCTCAGGTCACATCTAATATATGGGGAACCAAATTTAAAATCGTGGGTTTGGCTGCTTTCCTACCAACTAACCTCGGTGCAGGTAAAAGTAAACTCTTGATTCTTTTGCATGTCAAATTCTTTCTAATGAACAACAAACTTATGCCATGAGATGCTTTTTAAGTGATCAAAAGGCTTTTTTAACAAAGCAAATATTTTTCTGTGAACAGTAAGAATTAAATTCTTTGAAATTCACCGTAACTAAAGGAGATAAAAATTTTTAAATATAATAATGAGAAGATCGATAAAATGCTAAAACTGATTAATTAGCATTCAAGCCCAGAACTTTATTTTTACAGTTTATTTGAACAAAACAAAAACAAATAAAGTTTTTGCAAGAGGACTGTAAAAATCATAGGTTTTAAGTTACTGTAATATCAATCTTTTTAAAAGTCAGATTTTACTGTCATTTAGATACAAATTATACAAAATAATGTTAAAAGAGCTCTATCAGCATCATGCTCAAGGTTCTTCAAGTCAGTGCATAGCGTTATAATATGGTTCTCCTGCTGGAGAACAACAGGTTCCCCTGCTGGAACATCAGTAATCTGGTAGCCTTCATGAAAAGTAGCAGTTTTCTAGTCTTTCAGCATTGTTCTGGGTAGGCCAGTTCTACCCACATTGTCCTCAGGAAGAAGGCTGAGTAAAGAGCAGGATGCCACCTAGCAGAACTGAGTTCTGAACTTAAATATTAAGACAAGTATAGCAGTTTAATGAGCTCTTTGGAAAATCTGTTTCTTCCTCTGTTGCATTATCGTATAGTTACATCAGAGGACAGAATCACAGAATATTCTGATTTGGAAGGGATCCACAAGAATCATCAAGTCCAACTCTTAAATGGCACCACTGCCTGCCTGGGGGGAATCGAACCCCCAGTCTCCCACATGAGAGGCGGTGACGCTCACCACTGTACTAAAGGTGCTCTGGATGCAGCATTAGATAGATATGTTTTGTGGCCACTACTTATACTGACTGCAATCAGTAGTAGAATGAGCACAGTTCATTCTAATTCTATCATTGTCAGTGATAGATAGATAGATAGATACATACATACATACATACATACGTACATACATACATACATAGATGGGGAAGGATATAAATGTAGAGTAAGTGTATAGTGATATATACTTCCTTCAAGTGTTCTCCCAGTCTCCAAGGGTTTGGGTCCCAGGGACAGCCTGAGCCAGGGTGGGTTTCTTTATATGTAGTAAATCTCCAACAGATTTCCTGCCTGAAAGCTTTCCAGTTTTCCCCTAAAGTCGTGTAAGTCGGTAGCATCATGTGGTAAAGGGTTCCAAAAGTAGAATGGAAAAAGTATTTTCCTTCCATAAAAACAGATGTGAATACAAGATGAAGTAGTTAATTATTTCTGCATACTATTTAACTACAGAGATACTGCTTCCATAGCTGAAAGTAACAATTTCTTTTATCCCATTGATTCAAAGTATTACGTAGTGATGACAAATAATGACTCACCCATGCACATGTATATGGTAAATAAAAATATTCATAGCTCTTATGTCTGCTTTGAATTGATTCTTTCTTTGATTTAGATGCTCTTTGTGTAACAGATTTTTTCTTTTTATACTTTTTCTCTAGTAATATATAAAACCAGTTTGCTGCATCTGCAGCCCAGGCAAATGACAATATATCTCCCAGAAGTGCGGAAGATTTCAATGGACTACATTAACATGCCTGTCTTTAATCCAAATGTTTTCAGTGAGGATGAAGATGATTTACCAGGTAAGGAGGAGCTGGAGGTCTGCCATGTTACGGGTTAAGCTAGGTGGTGGACTGATCATTTGTGGCAGGATCCCCTCTGGTAAACACACAGATGAAAATCCCTTAGTCTGATGGGGTCCTATAGAACCAAATTAGAATACAGATAGTATTATGGGCATTGTTTTCTAAAATAAGTATGTGGCAAATACAATCCAGATAGAGCTGCTAAGTTTCAAGTTCATCGGGAAAATAAGTCATCTGCTAATTCATCTTTGTTTACTAAGAATTCTCCATATACCGAAGCCTTGCATTTTGCATCTTGGTAGGACAGAATTGTAATACGTATACTGGAAGCCCAAAAAGACTGTTCTTGAGACCTGCTGGCATCTAAGCACAGCTTGCTCACAGGAGCTTGGGTTGGAGGGTAAGTTAGCATAATACTTAGCCACCCTTTGAGAAGTGAAAAATGCCCATTTGCATTTTTATTAATACTTAGAGGCTAAAATAGTTAAGTAGTCAATAAACAGGGGAGATCAGGAAGACCTTTTCTTTTCACTGAGATATGAGGTACAGAAGGTTCAAGTGGTGCAGTTAATGTGATGTGACAGGTAGAAGGGCTAGAAGAACTCAGGACCTCCTCCAAGGAAAAAACACCCCAAAACCAACAACCCCTCCCCCCCCTCGCCATTATGCTAGTAAAATCAAGAAATAATTGACAAGAAGATAAATTAATATGTTTTTGGAATTTTTCCATCAGTGGGGGGTGTTCCTTTTGCCAAGTCACAACTGTTTGAAACTACAGAAGTGGCTGTACAGCACCCTGTAAGGAGGAAGGAGTGTGAGCACTGCAAAGCAGTTAAAGGCTTTTGCTAGAGTCTATTGAAATAAGTGGGAATGCTCCTATTATTTCAGACCAGGATTTCTACTTCTGAAAGCACCTAAACCTGTCCATGACCCAAGCATCAGAGCAGTCCTCTGGACTTCTAAAGAAACACTTGTATGTTTAAACTTAAGCCTATTTTTTTACTATTTGGGGAGACTTGGCTTGCCTGATTTCCATATAGATGATATTCACCTATAGATTCTGAGGACATAATAGAGACATTGATGATTGTATATGTATTATTAATAGGAAGCACTCAACATTCTCTGTTACAAAACATGGTCCAAGCTGACAGAATTAATATAAAAACTAAATAGAAAAGAAAAAAGTTAATAAAAAGTTTTTGCATCTCTTCCTGAAAATTGGATTGGATCTGCAATATAAATTCCTCTTATCTTACTAAAAGAGATTAAATGGTACTCAGAATTGAAGATACACCACATAAATACAGAGAAAAGGGTTTGTTACAGCTCTTTGAAAAGTCTAATAAAAGAATCATACTACTCTATCCTCCGTAACAGCTTCCTCTTCTTGTCCACTTCTCCTTTCTAGTTTCGTCTGAAAATTTGTTTCTGACTTTGCAAATGGTGGCTACTTAAATCTTCAAACACATTTTTGAGGATATCCTTCCTTAAAGCCTGAATATAAAAGAAAAAAACTGTCCTGTACTAGTGGGAAAAATATTGCAGTGTTAATAATGATTTTTACATGGAAGATTTAAAAAAAACATGGTATAAAGCTGCTCTTGGACAGTGCAATGTTCATAGTGAGGTACACTTGGGACAGGTGTTTCTTAATGTATTTGCCAAAATAATTTGGCAAGACAGATGCACAGTGAATTGATTTAACTTACAAAATATACAGACAAATCAATTAAAAACCATTGGAGAAATGAAGAACCTTTGGATTTAAACATTTCAGAATATTAAGCAACACTGCAACAAATGAGATTTTTTTTTGTAAGGCACTTAATACATATGACAGCAATGTTCATGATTGCTCAAGCCAAGCTAACCATTAAACCTCAAGCTCTGGCAGCTAAATTGCTAACCTGCAGGCATGAGGATGAAAGCAAGCACAGAACCACACTGCCTTAGGGTCAGTTAAGTTTAGCTAAAGGAACAAACAGAAGTACCATAAATATTTGCCCTTATAGCCACAGTCCTGTCTATACACCTACCACATTCGTGTCTGATGCTGATAAAAGCCTAATGCTATCAAAAATGTAATTATAGGGCACAGGTAGATGACTGGAATTTTAATTAGGATTTAATTAGGAACTGGGCAGCATCTGGATGTGTCCTGACTAATGCGTGTCTCACCTGATCTAGTCTTGCAAATCTGGGGTCTCTGCTGAATTTGACATACTTCAAGGATCCTGGATATGACTCTAGGATCCTTGATCTCATCTCTTCTCCTTCCACAAACGTGCTCATACACACTCAGTTGTCATTTTCTGTAGGGTTTTTTTTTAGAGTAAGATTAATAAAAAATAAAGAACTTGCAATATTCTTGGGAGTTCTAATATAGTATTTTCTGTTTCCGCTGGTTATTCTATTTTGTTCTTTTTTATCTTGACTTCTGCACCTCTGCTTGGGTCCAGTGTCCTCATTTTTCTGCTCCAGCTTTTCAGTGGTAGTTCCTATTGGAATCACTCTCACCGCTTTTTGCAAAAGGAATTGCAAAAAATTGATCATGCTCCATGCTTCTGCTTAAAATCATGGGAATTGTTTCTTGTTGCACTGTCCCTTGTTCACCACCGCCACATGTGGGAAATTTTTCCTATGTCCATTTGCTGCTTTTCACATTTCTAATTGCAGCATGTCCAAATATTGATGCTGAAGTTACTCTTGACTACAGTACCCACTTCTTGAATCTTTTAGGTTTCCCATCTGTTTTTTCACATCTTCCCCTTACATATCCCATTGGGCTTCCCATCTATTTCCTCACATCTTTTCCTTACAAATCTTTTAAAAACTTGCATAAAAAAATCAATGGTCCTTATAGGTCCCTTCCAACGCAGCAGATTCTGTGATTCTGTGATTCCTTTCTCTCTCGGTTTCAGCTTTCTTCTTTTTGCGTTACTGGTTGCTTTGTCACCCAGTATACTCACAAGATTATAGTACTTCCCTTTTCCCAACTGTTGTCTGTATTTTTCAGTTTTCCTAAGCTCATTGACTCTAGGAACTTTATACTAGATACTATATAGTGCTTTCAGTGCAGGTTTTAACTTTCTTTTTCTTATCCTCTAATTCTTTTCGTTTGCTGCTTTGGTTTTTTTCTATTGCTTGTTGATATATTTAACTATCAAAAAAAACCTTCCTGAAAACTAGTGAGTCCTGATTTAGCAAAACTTGTACAGATTTGAGTAGATGTAGTTAAAACCCGATGATGAGTGAAGGTAATTCAGATCATGAAAGTCCATGGGGATTGTAGTGTAGGCCGAAGGAGAGCCCAGAATTTTACCTTTGAAGTGTCACTCCATGGAAGTGTCTTTAAAGCTGATCACCAGGTATTACTAGTAGCTCTTGTGCAGTCGGAGTCAGGAGAGATGGACTGGCTGACATGTTCAAACTGAGCTCTGATCCATTGGTTTTGGGAACCTATAGCAGCCCATCCAGATTCAGCTGAGTGCTTAAGCAAGTACACAAAGGTAGCAAGTAGTTTAAAAAGTCCCTCCATGACTGCGGCATCCCCACACCAAAGGCCTTGCCATCACATGGGAGGGATCCCTGGGGTGGGAAGAGGAGGCCAAGGAAGTGACTGACATGGTTTGTTGTTTTTTGCAGTGCCCGGTGCCCCTGGTGCCCCTGCCAGCAGCCCGCCGTGCACCGTCAATATCCCCATTGCCCCCATCCACAGCTCAGCACAGGCCATGTCACCCACACAGAGCATCGGCCTGGTCCAGTCACTGCTGGCCAACCAGAATGTGCAGCTGGATGTGCTGGCAAACCCGCCAGCGGAAGCAGGGGGTGAGGGGACAGGACCCTTCCCAGGGGCACCAGGCCGCTTTCCCGGCCCTGGGGCAGGGACGCTAGCAGTGGGAGAGCTGGGCCGCCCAGCACCGCCGCCTCCCCCGCTCGTCCCACCACCCCCTGTGCCCCCTGCCATCGCCCTGGCTGACCTACGGGACCACACTGACCGGGAGCATGAGCCCCCACCCAAGGCCAAGGCCCCACGGCCAGGACCACAGCTGGTAGAAGGGGACGCTGTCATCTTTGGGGCCACTCAGGAGCTGCAGCTGAACAAAATGAACCCACCACCGCCCTATCCTGGCACCATTCCTGCCCCACCAACCCTGCCACCCCCACCTGGCCCCCCGCAGCCGCCTCTCGATCTCTGCCTCAAAAAGGGAGAGTTCTCACTCTACCCGACAGGGCACTACCAGATGCCCCTGGGGTATGAGCGGATAACAACGTTCGACAGCAGTGGGAATGTGGAGGAGGTGTGCCGGCCTCGCACCAGGATGCTCTGTGCCCAGAGCACCTACACCCTGCCGGGACCCGGCAGCTCGGCCACCTTGCGCATCACAGCCGCTGAGAAGAAGATGCAGCAGCCCTGTGCCAGCGCCACCCTGAACCGGCTCACGGTCCCCCGTTACTCCATTCCAACCGGGGACCCGCCACCCTACCCTGACATTGCCAGCCAGCTGTCCCAGGGCAGAAGCATGGCACAGAGGCTGGACAGCACTATCATTCATGCTACTCTGCGGAGGAACAGCAGAGAGGCAGCCCTGAAAATGGCTCAGCTGATGGATGGTCAAAGAGCCACCTTGCAACTTCCCCCAAAAGCCAAGAGCAGCATTGTGACAGCACAGTATCAGCAGAGAGTACCCACTGCCTTGTACACCTGCAGCCAGTGCAGCAGCAGCGGCACTGGCAGCAGCAGCAATGCAAGCACTGTTGGTGCAGGCAACATCAATAGTGCCAATACTAGTAGTGGCACTTCCAGTATTGGTGGCATGAGACCTGATGTGAGCACAGGGAGTGGCTCCCAACACAGTTCAGTCATTGCTCACTCTGTCAGTACTTCGCCTCTGGCCTCCCAGTCCTCCTACAGCTTGCTGGGCCCACCTGACAATTCCCGTGACCGAGCGGATTATATCAACTCTGCCTTCACAGAGGATGAGGCCCTTTCTCAACACTGCCCAGTGGAGAAATCAATACGACACGTACCTGTGTCCTTGACAGAGGCTACTCTTGGTGTAAAACGGCCACCGCCATACCAGTGGGACCCTATGGTGAGTGAAGAGATATGGGTTCCTCAGGAAAGGACATCTCAAAGCTCAGTGCCCAACCCTCTAAAACCTGCTCCGCTCATCATTGGTCAAGCTCAACATCTGGATATGTCTCGAATGCCGTTTGTTTCCCCTAAGTCTCCAACCAGTCCCACTGCCACGTTCCAGACAAGTTATGGGGTTGGAGTACCTTACCCAGGAAGCTACAGTGCCCCTCCCCTTCAGGGAATGCAGGCCCCCTGCTCCCCCAAAGAAGCTCTGGCTCCAACACAGTTTGCACAGCAGGAGCCCACAGTTGTGCTTCAGCCAGGTTATCCATCCAACCTCTCCTATTGCCCTTTGCCACCCATGTACCCGGGAAGTAGCACTTGCTCTAGTTTACAGCTGCCACCAATCGCCTTGCACCCATGGAGCTCCTACAGCACCTGCCCACCCGTACAGAACCCCCAGGGCACCCTGCCCCCCAAGCCGCTCCTCGTGGTGGAGAAGCCAGTGATGTCTCCCCCACCAGCAGAGCTGCAGGGCCATGTGGGCACAGAGGTAATGGTGGAGACAGCAGACACTTTCCAGGAGGTGCTCTCCTTGACAGAAAGCCCTATTCCTCAAAGGACAGACAAATTTGGCAAGAAGAGCCGGAAACGCCTGGACAGTCGAGCCGAGGAAGGAAATGTGCAGGCTATCACCGAGGGCAAGGTCAAAAAGGAGGCAAGGACGCTGACTGACTTCAATTCGCTAATATCCAGCCCTCGGCTGGGAAGAGAAAAGAAGAAGGTCAAGAGCCAGAAAGATCAGCTGAAGTCCAAGAAACTAAACAAGACAAATGAGTTTCAGGATAGCTCAGAGAGTGAGCCAGAACTTTTTATCAGCGGAGATGAACTGATGAATCAGAGCCAGGGCAGCAAAAAGGGTTGGAAAACCAAAAGGAGTTTGAGGACAGCCAGTGAGCTGGATGAGTTCAAGTGCCGGAAGGCCAGTGAGAAGGAGGATGGGAGACTGGGGAGCCAGGGCTTTGTGTATGTGATGGCCAACAAGCAGCCACTGTGGAATGAGGCAACACAAGTCTACCAGCTGGACTTTGGAGGGCGAGTGACCCAGGAGTCAGCAAAAAACTTTCAAATTGAGCTGGAAGGACGACAGGTAGGAAGGGGTGGCACACACATGCTGGGATGAAGGCCAGGGTGTGGGAAAACAATGTCAGGGATAAGCTCTGTCTCTCTTGCTGCCAAATGCTTCCTGCTTGTTTCAGCTGCTTTGTGAAAAAATGCTTTGCCATGTGCTTGATAAAAAACAGCTGTCAAAAGTCTAGATTCATCATAGAGGGTGAAGTTCAATTCTGAAGTAAATATACAAAATATGTTTGATCTTACTGCAGTCAGACATGAGAATAAGGGCCAACTTTAGTCTCATTTGGCTCTTACTGCTGAATGTTTTGTAATTAACACAACAGAACTCTGCAACAGTGCTTCATTTGCCATCAGTGGTGGTTGTGGATGGGAGCCAGTTAGTGAACACTCCTCCCTTCTTGCCCTGCTCACAAAGGTTAGCTGGTCAGTAGATAGCAAAGGCAATGGGTGGGCAGTTTGGTACCTTCCATGCCCAAAATTTCCTTGTCTGGGTCTCTAGTCCCGGGGGCTGATTCTTAATGCTGGGGGAGGAAGACACTGGCCCTCCCCAGAACAAAGTGCTCCTGGGTCACTTTTGAACCAACCATGGGTAGAAGGGTCGATGGGTAGTACAGAAAAGCAAAACATTTCATTTTGTGGTCTCTCATCCTGGCATAAGTGGGATTTTACTCCTATTACACAAAAAACAGCCTATTAAGTGGTGCCAATCAGCAGTACACTGGACCAAGACTCAGGAGACTCATATTTATTTCCTTGCTCAGCTGTAAGTCACTTTTGGTTTATTAAAGAGATCAAGGCTCTCAATTTCCTCTGATTTAACTTGGGAGTTTATGCCTTAAATATCCAACATGCATGACCAGTGGTATTCTTTTGGTTTTGCTTGTCTGTAAAACAGCTCAGAGGCAGTGATCAGAACCATTTATACCCTTTCTTCAGTTAATGGCTGTGGAGTCATGTCCATGGACACCTGTGCAAATTCACCCATCCACAGGTTTTGGTGGCAATTGGAGAAAAAAGCCTGACTCGACTTGCACGGACAGGCTCCATTCTAGTTCGAGGATCTTCACTGTAGAGCAAATACAGCCTGGCCTTCTGATGAAGCAAATGAAAAAGCAGTAATAATAGGCAAAATTTCAGAACAACCTGACTAGCCCTGCTTTCGCCTTTCAAATAGCTATCACTGCCCCTTTTCTAGTTCAATCTCTGTGTAATTATGAGTTAGTGAAGTTTATGCAAAGGGAAGCAGAACATCAAAGAATGCACAATGTAACGACCTGTGAAGTACTAGAGTGAGAAAATCAATTATTCCTCTTCACTGAAGGCTCTTCTTTCAAAACAAAATCTATTTTCCTGATGGGTTGATGATAGGATATTTACAAGGGAGAGAATGGTATTTTCCTGCGCCCTGCATCTGCTGAAGTAATTGGTGACAATCTACTTACACCAGTGCTGCATGCAATCTAGCACGTTGTAAAGCTTAATTTACTCTATAGAGTCAAATATTGTGGTCAAATATACAGACCAATAGTACAGTGCTCTTACTCTTCTTTGGCATCAAACCCCATTCTGTGACTAGTTCCATTCATGTAGGTATCTCAGGAAATGAGGTGTTCATACAAAGGAGCAAAAAGATTTCACTCTTATCTCGTTCCTTTTCTATGGTTCACTTTTCTGACCTTTTTCTCTTTTTCCTTTCTCTCTTCTCTTCCCCTGCTTCCCAGGTGATGCAGTTTGGAAGAATTGATGGCAATGCTTACATTTTGGACTTTCAGTATCCATTTTCTGCAGTGCAAGCCTTTGCTGTTGCTCTGGCTAATGTGACTCAACGCCTCAAGTGAACAAGCAGAGACTGGAGAGCCGAAAATGTTAAATGTTACTTCTAATAAAGTGCAAACCAGAAATGTCAGGGCAGCCTCCTTTGGGTGTGCAGAGGTGCCTGCGAGTGAAGAAGGCAGTAAAACTGGAAAAGTCTCTTGGTGCCCACCAGAAGGGCATTAACTCTAATTAGTCATGGGGTGGAGGGGGGCGGGGGGGGCGTTTCCTGTTTTGTTTGTTTGTTAGCTTGTTTCTTTTCCATTTTTTTTTTTTTTCTTTTTAAGCATTGTGCTGGGTCTCAGAGAGAGCAAAGGGTTGAAAACCATTCAGTGTTATGTGGAGAAGTGTGGCTTTTGGCTTGTTGTGGTTCTGCTGTGTGTGGTGCAGTAGCTGATGTAAGCTCATGGGGGGATTAAAACAGACTGCTCTTTTTGATGGACTGCCTTATATCATGCTGTTCTTTTTAAAACAGGGAACATAACCTTTTTCTGGTCCAGTTTGTACTAATACTACTACTCTACTACTAAAAAACCAATGATAGCAAAAAAGAAAAAAGAGAAAACAGCTGTACTTGAAGACACATGTTTCTTCTCTGGTATCTGCTAATATCTGAGCACCACAGGTTCCAAGGAGGCTTATGTAGGTCAATGTTTAATTTATAAATAATAACATATTATTCAGAAAAGAATCACCTTGATACTTAAGTAGTCTTTGTGACTGTGTTTTGAGAATATAACGCTCCAGCCAAGAGCGGGAAGCCAAAGTTTATGTGGAGTGTTGCAGAGAAGGCTTAGTAACAGTAGCATGACTGCAGTTCTTTCTGGTGGACATGCCGACCTGTTGAGCATTTCAGAAGGGTTGCTTGCACAGAAGAGTTTCTGTGCTGTCCTTGTGTAGTGAACATATTTATTTGCTTTCTCTTTCTTCCTTGTTGACATTTTGCTATGTTTTGCTATGTTTTGATATGGAAATAGTTCTCCCAGAAATAGACAAACTTTAAAACTATTCATATAATTATTTGGACAATAGATTTCAGAACATCACTGCAGATTTTCTTCAGAAATTAATCTTTAGAAGTTAAAGGCACACTGGGAAAGATGTGTTGGTTGACGTCAATGGCTTCTTTGTCTTTCATCAATGGTTTAACTTCTTTACTTGAAAAAATCAGTATGACTTAAAATGAATGTGTGATTTTCTCTTTTTTTTTTTTCTGACTCCTAGTATTAGGGCAGATGTGAGTCGCGGTCAATTTGTTCTAGAGGAACATGTTACATAAGACCTTGCTGTAGTAGAAATTACCAGTATGCAGTGAGGTTCTAACTTCTGCTCTGCTGAGGCTTCTAGAGCTGTACAGCACAGAGGAGCAATGCCAGTCAGACAGGAGTTTCAATGAGTTGCCAAGGGAGGTGGTGAGGCAGACTGGGTAATGCCCAATAAGGTAAGTCCAGAAAAAAACACCTGCAAGATGGTTTTATTGGAGAAAGGAAGCAGATGTAGGAAGGAAGGAACAGGGAAGTTGATGGTACCATACCTGTATTATCCCAAAGCTCAGCACCTTCTGCTTGTATATGGGAGGGGTCAGGCACAACATTCCCCTTGGCATCTTGTTTGCTTTAATTAATAAGTTTCCATTAATAGCCTGGGCAATTGTGTTCTTTTTCACATGCATGATTTATTCAGCAGTTTGAGTGGCTGTATGTAAAAAGTGTGTGGAACAGAGGAACCGAGATGGATTTGGTTTTGTTCCCTTAAAAATCAATGGAAATGTTTCACTGGTTATGTGGGGGTTTTTTTGTGGAAGAAACACTATTGAGCCCTTTGTCTATATTGAGTTATATACTGTAAAAACAGTAGCTTGGATTCTTAGTCCACCAATTCCAATACACCAGGAGAGTTGGCTAATGAGGATCTTCACCTGCCCTAAGGTCTGTGCTATACAATCATACCATATTTAGAGTTTAACAGGCACATAATGAACACTGTAAGAGAAGAAACATACTAGGGCTGGCTCACTTGCTTGGTGAGGGAAGAGCCACTTAGTCACATGTCAGAAATGTTCAGCTGGAAGAAAACATCACCTGTAATTTTAAGCCCAGATTATTAGTGTGTGGAAACAACATGAATGTTCTTTTCTGAAGAAAATCTAAGTAGAAGGACTTCTGCATGCAGTTTCTTTAACCTTCTGGGGAATAGAATTCCTCTTCATTTGGTGCACTGCCAAATCTATCCAATTATCAGCAGTTTTATGCTAGTGTAGAACCAAGAAGTGAAATCAAATAAAACAAGAAACAGAGCTAGTAATTTGGCTTCATTGGTTCTGGTCATGATTGCATCCTTCTGATGGCACTCAAAAAGAGCCTTGGCATAGAAAGAACCCTGGTTTCTGCCCCAGCAAAGCAGAAGGAATAATTATAAAAAATTAGGAAAATAAATGCTATCTTCAACATTTCCATTTACTTGTCAAAAAGCCAAGTGAAAGTTGTTTTATTTTGCATAGAGATACAATATAGGAAACAAGTTTAAGAACTCCCCCAAATAGGCACTTAAATCCTGGAGATTACTATTGCATTCAGCCAAAATATAGATGTTACATTTTTTTTATTTCATTAGTAAAACTCAGTTTTTCTGTAGATAATTAAATTCTAGGAAGAATGTAGCAAAGTGTTCAGAACTTTATCGTTCTTCTCTACATGCAGTAATTTTCCATACTAAAGGATGTTTTTTTCCAAAGCTTTCTTTCTCAGTTGTGCAATAATTGTAACAGTCTAGCGGGTTTATTTTCTTGCTTCTCTTGGATTGTTTTTTTATGTTTTGGTTTGGGTTTGATTTTTCTTGGGGGAGTTTTGAGTGGGGTTTTTTTAAAGATAATTTAAGGCAAATTTCCTGCTAATGTCCAAAACACAAATTATTTTTCTTGCATAATGTAATAGTGATTTAGGGATTATTTGATTACTGTGTATCAGTGAGTAATACACAGTTATTTATATTTAAAGAGCATTTTTGTAAGTAATTGTTTGCTACCCAGTATGTTTTGCTGCAAGAAATTTTTTTAAATGCATGTAAGAAGACCTGGATAATACCCAAAAATTTCATAGTACAGGCAGTCAAAAATATTTTTTGGCAGCTAAATGCAGTGAGTTTGCTACGGAGAACTGTATAGACCACAAAGGATCTAGGTGATTTCTTTGGGACCTGCAGAAATCTGTCCTTGTCCACTGATTTCCTTCTTTATTTCTAACTGTATTTCAATTGGGAGTGGTTTAAAAAACAGAAGGCTTGGTTTGCTTTCCCTCTTCTTAGTACAGTGCTTTTTCTTGAGATATGAAATAAGATGGGTTATGTGATAAAAGAGGGTATAATGATAAAGGCTCAGTTTGTAAGAAATTCATTGCATACTTTACAAGGGTTTGGCAATGGCATCGTTCAGTGGTGTGTGGAGATACAAGCAAACCAGCTTGGAATAAGCTGATGCAGCTGTAGCAGTAGAAGCATTTTCCTCTGCTCAGACTAATAACATTCCTCCTTCAGCTGGGCTCAGCAGGTTCCAACACAGCCATAGTGCTTCTGACAGGTGAGATAGTGCTGCACAGAGCTCACGGAGCAGAGCCCTGACGTTCCCTGCAGCACCGTTGCCTCTTCAGGACGCTCTGGAGGAGACTTCTTGGAGCAGATGTTTCTTCACTCATCCTTCTAGATCTACTCCAAAAGCAGCGTGATGCTGCCATGGAGTTTGGCTGCAGCAGAAAGCCTTGATGGAGGCAGAGAAAACCCTGATGCCGGTCAGTGATCACCGTGGCCATTTGAAGTCAGAATCTGCTTTGCTGGAGTTACAAAGGGAAAGCCCGATTGTTTTTAAAAAATAAGGCTGATACCCTCAAAACAGATCTCTCAACAGAGTCTAAAAATATATATTTGAAGTCTAGTATGAAGTGCACTATGTATGGAGTGGCAAATTTTAGCTTGATACAGTAAGAATAACATGTTTCTGCAACATCCTAAGGAACTGTGAGAAGGAGAGGGGTAAAAGAGAAAAAAAAAGGAATTATCGCATTAATAATTTTGCACTCAGTTCCAGAGGTAGCAGTAACATGCTGTGGGCTTCCTCAATGTCAGTAAAACAGTACAGTTTCATCTCAGTTAGAAAAGTTTTCTGTTATGCAGCCACAAGTAAAACTGTGCTATTATGAAGAAGGTCTACAGGTGTCAGACAAGAATATCTGACTTGGCTGAAACCTTGACCTTAAACTTTCTGTAGATCTAAGCTTTCCTTGATGTGTTTTTTAGTGTCCTCTTAGAAAGTCCAAACAGATTTTGGAGCTTGCCTGACTGTTGGCTCAGACAATCTCAGTGCATTTGCTTTCTGCAGCCTGGTGTGTGTGATCTTATGTTACCTTGGTGCCCTGTTACCTGTCAGAAACATTTTACATCCTCATGTGAAAAGAGCAGCAAGTGCAAAAACTGATTTGATGGAGAGAAAGGGGGGAGAAGCCAGAGTAAATTTTCATTAGCTTTTAAGAATGTGTTTCCCAGAGCAGTAGTTTGGAAATTGCACATTTCTGCAGGGCCTGAACAACTCTGGATCAGCAATTCTGACTTAATAGATTAGTAACAGATGAGACAGTTGCATGGCATGCCGACAGAGGACAAGCTTCCAGCCTCATTACATGGTTACACCAAGATACATAAGAGAGCCCAAAATGTATTTCCCCATTACTGTGTGGTTATAAGGTAAAAATTACTTGTATGACCCACATATTCGCTCAAGAAAATAATAAAGCATTAGTCAACAGCTATGCTGACAGTTCTGTCAAATGCACTGTGAAGAATGCTAGAAGTGAAATCCTGGCCACAGAGTAGTCATTCAGATTTTTGACTGTTATTCCCATCTAAAGGATTCCATCAGAGTACAGGAAAGCAAGCTGTTTGTGTTACTTAGGGATTGGCATAATGGTTTTCCCAGTGTAAGAGAGCAAGTCAGCTATACTGCTTACAAAACTGGAAAAATTCTAGTGGAAAAAGTGTTCCTGTTTTCAGGTCCCTTCCTCTTCAAGCACAGTATCCTCGATTAGCAAATACCAGTTTAGAGTCCCGCTACCCTCAGGAGCAATCTGCAGGTAGGCATCACAAGTCCTCTTTGCAGGATTGGAATTACATGCACCATTCTTGAAGGAATAAGGTTAATTACTGCTAGTGAGCAATGGCCTATGTGAATTATTTTGTCTTTGTATTTATCTGTGATTTAATTTTCTTCTTTTAAAATCCCACAGAGATGTTTTAGGATGAAAAGACTCCCCTTTCCCTGTTGCCTGATATCTCTGAAAATGTTTCAGGAGTTTGTTTGGGCAGTTTGATTGTTGCTTCGTCTAGAAAATTTTAAAGACAAAAGCAATTAACCAAACAAAAGAATGAAATAAGATTCAGTGGAGCAATTCTTGCTAAGAAAATTAAAAGCTTCACCCTTCAACTTTAGATTTTGTTAATGAATCTTTATCAATAAATTTGTGCTTCAAGGCAAATTGATTGTTTGGGAGCACCACGCAAGTGCACAGGTTCACTGACACAGAGGTGACTGCAGGATTGAAACATGATTTTGTGAGACAAAGTTAAATAAATGAAAACACCAAATACTTACCTATCTGGACTGCTCAGTGAAAAAAATAAATGGTATGATATTAAAACCTGCCAGTCTGTTCTTAATCCTTGCCCTGCAGTTTACAGTTTAAAAATGTGGTCTGATTCAGCAATTCTGAATCCTGAGAAATGTCTGGGTTTGCAATGTTTATCTTACTGGCCAAGTAGATGATTTAAGATATGGATTAAGATTAAAGTAATAATAAAAGAGAAACGTTTTTGAACAGTGTGCAGACACCTGAGTTTCAATTATTTCATTGGAATAATAGATTGTAATTCTTACCTGTGTTGTTTCAAGCTATTTGTTCAGAACTTTTCTAACTTTCCCCTTGCTTCTTTTATTTTTTTTTATATGTGTTCTGCCATTGATTGCTTTTCACTTCCATGTCACTATTTCTGCATTCACTGTTTCTTTTTCTTTCTATTTCTGTGTTGTGTGCTTGGGGAAGGGTATGTCTGTTCAAGATCTCGTTGTTTATTGTAGATAAAATACATATATGGTGTTGTGGGATAGCATGGGGATGCATTTGATTGAAAAGGCACTGTAGTGTTTCCTGGAAAAGAAGGGGAGTTGCATTTGTTTATAAATGCTTTTTTTTAGTACTATAACTTTGAACTTCATTTGGGATTTTTTTCTTCTTTTCTTTTTTTTTTTTAAATAATTTAATTTAATGAGCACAGAGTCATGCAGGTGCATGCATTCTTAAGCAAGCAAGCCCAGCATGTTTTTCTTAAGGCTTTTGAAAATTTGGTACACCATTTGTGTACTTTATCTAGCCTTTTTTTTTTTAATCTCAAGGGGAGTTTTGTTTCGGTTTGTTGGGTTTTTTTCTCCTCAGTATACCGTGGTATACTTGGTTTCCATTGTACTTAAAAACTACCCCGATCTGCCTCTCCTTTTTTGTATCTTGTGTAATAGATTTTGCAGGAGGTGCCTAGAAAGTATTGTTGGTTTCCCTATAAAAATGTGATTTGTCCAGATTCTTTACTGTCTACATGATTGAGAGATGGACTGATTGCCCTATTTTTTCTTGATGATTTGGAGTTGTAAGAGTTGTCCAGCTGTTGCTTAATAAAATTTTGCAGACTAGAAAATTTCTGATTTGTTTTTGTTGCCTTCTGCATCTTGTCAAGCACTTTAAATACTTAAACAGATAACAAATCTGTGCTGGAACAACCGGAATAATAAGTAGCCAGGTGCTGTTACAAGTCCTCTTTTGTTGTAATGGTGTTTCTCGCTGCCAGGATATCAGTTGGTTCTTGTGATATTTCTCCTCTGTTTGCTTTCCTTTTTAAGGAAATTATGTTTGGCATTTGTGGTACTTCTCATTCTGTCATTGATACACTAGAAATCGTAACATTACCACAAGGGTTTCCTCTGTCCTGTCATCTTTAACAAAAGAATAAAATGCTGTGATGGCCAATGTTCATTCTCTGGTTTTTAAGAAAAACCATTCTGGGAGCTGGGGGAAAAAAACAAACAAACAAACAAACAAAACCCCAAACCAAAACCAAACACACAAGCCAACCAACCACACACACCCCCAAACAAACACACACACACAAAAGAAACAACATTATCATTTTGAACGAACTTAACTTGCCTAATAAACATCCTAGATGTGGCACAAGTGAGAGAATCCTGGCATGGATCCTCATAATGGACCCAGGTTGCCGCTGGTGTTGTGCAGGGGCCTATGCTGGATCCTCACCTTTTCACCATGTTCCTGGATGGCCTTGAAAAGAGTTTGAACATTGAGCTACAAAGTTTGATGGTGATACGAGGTTACTCAGAATAGTAATTTGGCAATGGCCAACTGTCAAGAATCTCAGAAAGTCTGTGTGAATCTTGACAAAAAAATGGCAGGTGAAACTCAATGCAGGTAAATGTGAAGTGATACATGGGGAAAGACCCCGGTCCTAACTTCACATTTGCAGTGATGGTCTGTGTAGTCATCTCTGGTACTCAGTAGTTTGTAAATAAACTTCAAGCCTGTTCCATCACCTTGTCTACATGGCAGAACAGAAATGGAAGTAAATGGGAACACTGGAGCCCTAACTGGCTCTTAGAGAGGAGGCATTAAAGGAAGCAAACGCATCTGGAGAGGTGGCAGGTTTGGGGGAGAGGGCCACTGACACATGCCTACCTGGAAATGGCAGGTAATGCAAATGCAAAATTTATCAACAGGGGTTGCAGTAAACAAATAAACACATAGACCTTTAGGAAAATATCCTATAAAGGTTCCCGTGATTGCTTGCCTTGTAGAGGCATTTACTAGTATTGACTTACTCTTTCATATATGATTATTGGTTATTATCATATATATATGATTGTTGATAATAGTGCAATCTAATTATTTGAATGAACACAAAAGCTATTTGTGCCTGGTGCTGCCTGGCATAGATATGTGCAGACACTAAGGCAACAATGTTTAACCAGGGGCTTTTTAAAAGGAAGCTGTGAATACAGCAACTATACATATTTTTAAGTTTGTAGATATGATTTAATAACTACTGGCTAGATAATAAATTTTTGACCAAGACAGGTTATGAATGTTGATGTTCTTTCATCAATATTTCTTTTTTCTTTTTGCATGTCTACCAAGATAGCTATCAATAATAAAATAGCAATCTTTACTTACTCAAATTTTTTCAAAAGCAGCCCAGATCTCATTATGCAATCTTAATGGGTTAGGGAGCGAAGTAATTACCTGGTTGTGAGGGAGTTGTACGAGATCAGAAAAAAACCCCAATCTGGAGTACCTCGTACCAATCACGGTTCATCTGAGACCTTTCATCTCGCTCTTATCCATTACAGCTGTCTATTGCATAGCCTTATTTTCTGTTCTGTTTAAAACAGAAAATTTTCAAATCTTAGTGTGATCAAAAGGAAAACTGTTCATCTGGGGGAATGTTTTGCTTTGTTGCATCTCCTGACATTTTTATCCTTTCCAGCTGTTCCACATTTTCTTCCATTTATCACTTCCCCATGGATAAGGAGGAAAGTTAGATTTAAACTGCAGGAAGTAACATTTCTTTGTTCTTTTTTTCTCATTGCACTCTGTGGTGATAGTTCTCTCTCTTAAAACAAAAGTTTATTTGATCCCTTTGTTGCATAGTTTTGGCGAGATTAATTTCTTGCTTTAACTTTCAAAGCCATTTAAGTTTTTTTTACTTTTTTGTAATCTGAAAGATGTTTGTTTTGGAGAAGAGTCTGTGTGAGGCTGTTATAGCAAAGGGAAGATACTAAAGATGATTTAAGTGTCGTGAAGTCTTCTAATTGCCTCATGCAGAGGCAGCCAGAAGATGTCACGTAACTGTGATTTGTCTAAATGGCTTCTCTTTCTCATTTATGATGTTTTGAAATGAGGGAAGGATTCTTGTTTTCGTGCTCTCGGTCTCCTTACGGGTGCTGGATGGTGAGTTGGACTAGATGATCCTTGTGGGTCCCTTCCAACTCATAATATTCTGTGATTCTGTGATTCTGTGATTAGGCCTGTGAATATACCTTGAGGTTTTTCTCCTGGAACTGGTGTGGTAGCTACTGTAGTACAAGGAGGCAAACATTGATTTTGACAGGCTTAATTTGTATAGCTTAGAGAGTCACTATAACCAAGATTCTAGTTTCGTTCATAAATCCACTGCTACTATTCCTATTTATAGGATACTAATAATTTTATCTGCAATTTAAAAAAATGTCGAGGTTTTAGTAGATTTGTGGCAACAGAACGCATTAGCAAGTGTGAAAAGAGAGAAAGCATCTTTCCTAAACCCATAACATATATGTAATTCACACTGGTACTTCTCCTGTGAACTTCAGAAGTTGCAGATGCTGATAGAGTGTCCCCTCAGGCCATAAACAGAGAGAGCATCATTTGGAGAACTGCCAGAATCCACAATTACATTCCACTTCTGGAGATTGTGTAAAACTCAAGCAAGAGTAAAATGACACATACTGAATATCATTATAAATACTGCAGTATATGCATGACAAAGAAGTTCTCCAAAGAGCAAGGCAGTAGTAGCTGAGAAAGTAGAGGCTTCTGGGAAGTCAGGGAAGCTGTTGCAGGGTAAGGGACCAGTAGCATATGAGACAGAATGTCAAGTAAGGACAAAAAAAACCTCATAAGGTGATGCATAAGCATAAATCGCATGTATTCAGACATACCAGTACAAAATCTGCAGTAAAGGTGATCCGTGCCATCAACACTAGAAAAATAGTGGCCGTGGAAACCTTTTTTTTGTGGAAATTTTTCTCTGTGTGTATTAAAAGTGAAAAGAATCAAAATAAAATGGTAGATGGTGAGAATGATGACTTCAAGATTAAATACTCTGAAACAGGAAATGTTGCATAGTAAGGGCAATTCACATCCTCTAGGAAACTAGCTTTATTTCACAGGAACATAGAATAACCTGAGTTGGAAGGGATCCATCAAGATCATTAAATCAGACCCCTGGCCCTGTGCAGGACACTCCAAGAGTTACACCATGTGCCTGAGGGCATTGTCTGAATGCTTCCTGAACTCTGTCAAGCTTGGTGCTGTGACCACTTCCTTGGGGAGCCTGTTCCAGTGCCCAACCACCCTCTGGGGGAAGAACCTTTTCCTGATGTCACAGATTCACAGATTATTGTGAGTTGGAAGGGACCCACAAGGATCATCGAGTCCAACTCTTAAACCACACCACTGCCTACCCAGCGGGAATCGAACCCTGGTCTCCCGCAGGGCAGGCGGGGGCACTCACCACTGTACTAAAGTGGATTTTTAAGTCCAACCTGTAATTCCCTTGTCTCAGCTTCATGCTGCTTCCTTGAGTCCTGTCACTGGTCATGAGAGTGAAGAGATTGGGTGATCTCTCAGTGGAATTGGGTGATCTCTCAGTGGAATGGGCTGCCCAAGGAGGTGGTGGAGTCACCGTCCCTAGAGGTGTTTAAGAAAAGGTTGGATGATCTACTTGGTGACATGACCTAGATATTAGGGTAGTGTGTTATAGGTAGGATGGTGTGTTGGTAGTAGGATGGCAACAGGTTAGGTAACAGGTTTGACTAGATTAGATTAGGTAGTAGGGGATAGGTTGGACTTGATGATCTCTAAGGTCTTTTCCAACCTTACTGATTCTGTGATTCTGTGATTCTGTGATTAGTACCTGCCCTGTTTCTTCCCCTCACAAGGAAGTTGTAGCTGCAGTGAGGTCTCCCCTCAATCTCCTCTTCTCCAAGCTGAACAGACCAAGTGACAGCTGCTCCTCATACGGCTTCCTCTCAAGTCCCTTCACTATCTTCTTTGGCCCTTCTTCGGATGCTCTCTAATACATTTTTCTTAAACTGTGGTGCCCCAAACTGCCACAATACTCAAGGTGAGGCCACATCAGTGCAGAGCAGAACAGTCCCCTCCCTTGACTGGCTGGCGATGCTTTGTCTGAACCCCCCAGGACACGATTGGCCCTCCTGGCTGCTGACTCATATTCAACTTGCCATCGACCAGGATCCCCAGGTCCCTTTCCGTGGCACTGCTTTCCACCATCTCATTCACCAGTCTGTACATACACCCAGGGTTGCCCCATCCCATGTGTAGAATCTGGCATAATAGGAATGAACAACCTCATAGGAAGATTGCTTGCATCTGTGAAGTTAAAAGCAGGCCCATTCAGAAGAGATCCTGCAAGTGCATCTGGACAGGTCTGAAAGACCAGGATATGAACATGAAGATAAGGCAATATTCATCATGTGCCTGAAGCCGATGCATTCATCTACTATGTGTAGATTTATGAGTGCAGGAGACAAACTTGAAAACAATTTCATCGAAAGAACAGATATTTAAAATGGTTTTGACAGCTGATGACATCAAATGTCTTTAAATTGGGTCTCTGTGTTCTTTTGGAAGTATCTTAGTGTAGCATGCAATTGAGAAGTAATCAGCTGGAGAAATTCAAAGACCAGGATGTGCAATGAAATGTGCTCTCAACATTTTAAAGCCAGGTGGTAATTATATGATTTAGTAATCATACAAGACAACTGACAGTCATGATTATTTAGCTGATTAACTTAAAGATACCTCATAAAGAGTTAAGTACATATAACTTCAAAATATCAGGTAGATATTGAAGCTTTGTTAGAAAAGTTTGAAGGCACATTGGTGCTAATGAGGCAGATGCTGTCAGTTCATTTACTTCTTGGCCAAGTTCGTTTCAGGTGATGTTGCTAACATATTAAAGTCCGTAGAGTTAGGGAAGAGGCACATAATGGTATCAGGAGGAATTGTTTCAGATATGATGCAAGTTCATAAAAACATTATGACAAGACATCCAAGTAGATATATAAGATGTTTTCAAGTACCAACAGAAAGAGTAGAGTTGGAAAGTGCTGAGGAAAGGACATAGAAGGAATTTCGTAAGAAAAATATTGTACAACACAGAGACCAAGGAGTTTGTGTGTATTCCCTGGACACTGACGACATTGGATGAGTTACGAGTGTGATTCCTGCTGATACCATCATTGTCTCTGTTACTACAGAATTAATGTAAAGAATGAACAGCATTAGCTAAGTGTTGACATCACCATTAGTACTAACCAACTGATACAGAAGCTTCAAAATTTATTGAATGTTTGATACTTCCAAAAAGTGACAAAAGAAAAGGTTCAGAGGGATGGAACAGGGGATGCAAAGCACTTGTTCATTACAAGAACAGAGCTGCATAACAATGGGAAAAGGCTTTTATTCCCAGTAGCAACTCATCCTCATCAAATTTGTGGCAGAAGAGAGTAAATTTATGTGATAAATTCCCCATGTTGTGAGTCCCTGAGCAAATCAGTGATTTCAAAAACACTCAAACTTCCTAAATTATCTTCTGAAAATCTGGTGGACTTTTTTGTGTCCATACTGTGCCTCAAGTGGTGGGTACAAATCACCCACAATTACTCCTGGATATGTACAGTGAATCCTCTCTGTATCGTGACTTCTCCTTCACGACCCCGCCCATTTGAGAAGCAATTTTTTCGCACTCTGGCTCCACGGATCTGTGGGATTTCATACCCAGCGCCTGCGCTCTGCTTCTGCTTTGCCAAGGGGCGGTGCCGGCTCTCCCTGTGAGGCGGGATGGGCCCGCCCCATGCCCGGCTCCCTGG
>WEKX01000805.1:452199-463544 GCA_013390025.1 Pitta sordida
GGCACCGGTGGATGTTAAAGGGAAAGAAACTTCAATACCGAAGCCCCGGCCCCACCATAAGCACACGGGGTGTCTCAATGTTGCAAAGTTAAGGTTTTTCCAGGCTCCAAGAATGCTGACCAGAGCTCAGGGACACCCTTTCCCCGCTGCAGAGGCAGCGCGAGCGTGCGCAGGCTGGCATGCTGGCCGGGCTGGGGGGAGAGCAGCGGCGCGGGGTTTGTGCTGGGAGCACACACACAGTCACAGCAGCCGCTCAGAAACAGTTCCCTTTGCTCGCTTGTGCCAAGAGAGACGAGGGGAAGGAGCAGAGAATTGTCTGCAGAGCTCCGGAGTTCCAGAGGGTGGAGCAATGGGTGTGGCCTTCATGCATATTAATGACCTGCAGTTCTTTGCGAGATTAGGCTTTTGCGACAGCATTGGCCTGTCCCTTTCCTCGCGATGGAGGGGGTATAACTGTACCTACTCTTGAGCTTTGTCTTGAATGCAGCAGTTTCATATCTTGTCCATGGTATCAGATGATTGGAACACAAACCTGGACAAGATTCACAGGCATCCATGAAGTCAAATGCTCCCCTAAGTCTGATGTTTGTGGGTTTGAAACAAGCCTGTGTGTCTTGTTTGGGATGTTAACACTGTTAGATCAGGGAAAGTTGGAAAGTAGAAAACTCAGGCAGGAGCAGCACCAAGAACAAGTGAGTTCAACAGATGTCTTTGAAACATATGTGACAGGATCCACTTTAGTACAGTGGTAAGTGTCCCCACCTGGTGTATGGGAGACCCGGGTTCAATTCCTGCCAGGGAGACAGTGTTGAGAGTTGGACTTGATGATCCTTGTGGTTCCCTTCCAACTCAGAATATTCTGTGATTCTGTGACAGGAAATCCTATGATGTGCAATGCTTGGTGTCACTTGGTTTCTTGTATTAGCTTTTCCTCAAAAATGTATGAAGTTGGTCCCAGCTGTCTGGCCATGTGCAGGGTCAGTTTGCAGTGTATACAATTACACTGACATTTTAAGAGTCGCTGCAGTGCAAACATCTCACTCAGTCCCACAAGCTGTGGCTAAGCTCCTGGCACCCAGAAGAATCTGGACAGAGAGTGGATGTTTGGATCACCTCCACCATGGCTGCCTGTCACATTTATCAAGTATGTCCTCTGTTGTCATTGTACGTAGCTGGAGCGGTAATGCCTGTGTTTGAACAAAGAGGTATAAACTGCAACTCTCTGCAGGTGCAAGCTGCAACTCTCTCTCTGCCTAACAGAAAATTAAATATTAAGAGAAATACTGAGTAACATAATTTTACTGGAGATTTGTAAACAACAGAGATGTATTACTTTGTTTGAAATAGAGTATTTCACATGTTTTATAATGTATAAACATGTTAAGGTAAATTACTGTGTTGTCTGTTTATGATGGTTTTCAACAATTAATGTATATAATTCTTATTGTATAAATAATAATTTTTTTACTGATGAACATGTGAAGCTTAAATGTTACAGTGCCAAAAAAATATTGCCCACAGACAGGGCACCGTTTTTAAAAGCTTAATCATTACTTTGAAGCCACCAAAGTCTGTAAGATCTGAAAAAAAATCTGGCAACACTAATGTCTTCAAAAAAGCATTATTAAAGTTTGCTTCTTCAAATTACATCAGCAGCTGAATTTTTTGACCTTGGTTCATTGACTCTGTGACCTGAATGCTGCTCCGAAGAGCTTTATACACAGCAAGCTCACCAAGTTAACTGGATTTTCCTCCCAGGTACTTCCTCACAATGACTCTTATAATGCAGTGACACAGAGAAGCCCTATAACTACAGTTATCTATGCTTGACTCAGGGTGATTGAATAAGCCATCTTTTCAGCTCCTGACTGTTGCATTCTAATAGCTTCCCTTTTATCACCCTGTTCTTTATCTCCCTTGATGTATTTATTCATCAAGCCAAGTAAAAAAAAAAAAATCAACACAAAATCAACACAACACCTTGACTTCCCAGCTGTGCATACCAGCAAGCCTCAAAGGAAGTTGATGTATTGGTGGTGGTAAGGGGGGGAGGGTGCAGGGAGAGTGGGCAGGGGCTTTTCATGACACCACTTCAAGGATGAGGAGGGAACATCCACAATACAAACAGCAATTCCCAAGGCAGGAGAGCTCACCCTAATTCATCGTGCTGGCATGAATTCACTGAGAAGGGGACTTTTCTATGTAGCAGGTGATGAATGAAGATACAGACTGCAGCTGTAGAGACCAAATATAATCTTTGGAAAGGTAGCAGAGATCAGAGAACTGTGGACTGCAGTAGTCTTATGGTATGTCACTAAAATAAAGTAACACAGATCCTTGCTGCAACAGAAGTTACATGGTACTGCAAAGCAGTGAATTTGAGCAAATTAGCAGGAGGAATATTCATTGTCCTTCCCTGAGGGACCAGACAGTACACCCACAGGCAGCCAGGAGAGACAGCTTGGAACATCAAAGAATTTGAGTCTTGAGAGCAATGCTGAGAAGTGAAAAAGCAAACTCTATTATGTGGAATTGCTCATAGTACAGATGCAATGAGGAGTACCCAGGTTGTGGATTCAGTACAAACTCTGATCCCAAGAACTCTAATTTTAACAATTCCCAGCACTCTCTTGTGGACAGCAATACAGCTGGGTCTCCTACATCGTGGACCTATGGTCTTAATCGGGTTCTGTGAAGCCTTACTTCCACATTGAATGGCAGCTCATTAATATGCAAATTTGCCCTGCACCTTCAGACAGCTCGCCCGGCCCTGTTTTGGCACTGTGTTGCTGTGTATCGGTTGCTGCAGTGGCCATGCCAGGGGGGTGGGGAAGCGGCAGAGCCGCCACAGCTGGGACGGGATGATCGGAGTGGCGGGACTGCCAGTGTGGGCGGGGATGGGGCAACCCAAGTGGCGGGGCCGCTGTGGGGGTTGTACGGGTTGATTTGCATATTTCATGACTGCCTAACTGAATATTCATGCGGGACAGGTGGCGCATGCACAGTTGCAAAAAGGGGCCTCCTTCATCGCTAAAAAATCATGCTGCTAAGATGTGAAGCCACAATATGGGGGGCGCAAAGTGCAAGAGGGCCAACTGTAACTCAATTGAATCCTACTGTGGACTGAAACGTACTTTAAAGCCCCCTAAACAAAATGCTTCCAAAGAAATTCCTTTCTCACAAGAGGAGGCACAAAGCACACTGAGACATTGAGCACTGTGTCAAAGGATTCCAAGTTCCAGAGCCAGTTCTGCAGTTTTAGTTCTGACGAAAAACATCTCTCTGCAAAGTACATGAGGTACAAAGTACATGAGCTAACTTCAAGAAAAAATGTGGGAGTCTACTAGTTATACTTTGTCACCCTGAGTGGTGCAAGATGGTATCACATACTACTTACTGTTGGAGAACATATTGCTAGACTTGAGCACAGTTAACACATTCTTTCCTTTTCTGCTCAAATATATTGGTACATTAAATACAAAATTAAGTGTCCTGCCAAACTCGTTCCTCAGTATAGTTAATGTCTTGCAGTAATAAAAAAAATTAGCCTGTGTCAGATCATCTTGTTTCACTCTTTTTTCAAAAAGTTGAGACTAGTTTGTTACCAAGAGTGGCACAGATCAGGCTGAAGAGAATTCCAGCCAACTGGTGGGCACTGTTAATGAATTTTATACCGTTTGAGATATTCTAGGAGCCTGAGAAAATGCTTAGTTACCGGTATTTGAAAAAAAAAGGAAATAGGGAGCAGGAAGTAGGCCAGCCATGCAGGCAAAATAATAAAAAGGATGATACTGGAGTCAGTTAAAAACTGGAATATAAGGATGTAAACCACAAAAAAGTAGTTGCAGGTGATAAGTTATTATGGAGGAAAAAACTTAGTCCTTACCCCTCTGTGTCCTTAGACACTACTTTTTGAGGCTATTACATCAACTTGTAGATAGAATTTCCTTCACAGGGCATTTGATGAACTACTGCCTGGGATTTCGATAAAGAAGTTAGCAATGATTAGTGCGAACAAGATGGGCCTTGTCACAATGCACCAAGAGATCTTACAAAATAGTCTGTGATACTGTTTCTGGTAGGATTTTGCAAAGACAGGTACTAGATCTGACTGTAAACAGGACTCAAACGCAAATACAGGACTGTGCTTGATCAAATCTGGGCATGGCATAAAGCTGCCAGAAAGCCAAATAGCATTAAGGAAAAGGCAGTGACACATGGTAGATAAAATGCTTTTTTAATACAGGCAAATGCAAAGTTATACCTTTAGAAGCAAGGAATGTGGACATATCTTCAAAATCAGTTAATTAGTTCTGAAAGCTGCAGGACTCATTTGGAGGGACAGGTTAAAGTAGGTAGGCATCTCAGTGGAGTATGTCAGCAATCCTGAAATCTTCCTGCAAGAAGAGCCAGTACACCCCTCAGATTGGTAAGTAGGACAGTGGGAGGAGAGAATTGCTTTCACCAGCTCTGCTTCTGCTGGCCAGGCTTTTAAGCTCTCTTGGAAAGACGGAGTGTTGTAAAACTGAAGTTCAAAAACTGAAGAAAATGCCTCTCAGCAAGAGATTTGTCTGTTTAGCTTTTTCAGAGAAAAGCATAATTAAATAATTCTCACTATCTTAAAAAACTTAACTGAATTAAAATACTGGTATTGATAGGTGCATTTATTTAGCAGGAAAAGGCACAACAAGCAGTAATGACTGGGGCCTGAAGCCAAGTAGAAAAAGAAGCAAGACAGACTTAATGATGAAAATTATTAACACTGGAATGAGTTCAAAGAAGCTGTGTATTCTCCATCCTGTGAAGTGTTCCAAATAAACTGCTTCAGTTAATTGCATTTGGGTAGATGTAGAGTTCAACGTGTGAAACATGAAATGACCAAAGGTGAATTGTCTCCAGAGGCACAGGCAAGGTTTTGGCGCTCCCATCAGCCAGATGATGACCTGGCTGGAGGATACTGCTGCTTATTCACCAGCTGCAGGCCCTGGTTTCCTTCCTACAAAGGAAGGAGAAGTGAGGACCTGAGGATGAGGAAGCTCTGACTTTTGTGGGCCCATGATTTAGCCACACATGTGCTCAGGCCCAGGAGGTTAGAAATACGCCCATGTCCTGCAAGGAACTCTAGTCCTAAATGGCTAACTCAGAGACATATTAGATGGTTTGAACAGCAAAGAGCTAACTCATTCTAGTGGAATGCAAACACACGCTGCAAGCCCTGTATTTTTTAAGTTTTTTCTATTGTTTTGTAAAAATGTCTTGTGCTATTCATGCATTCATGCTAGGTATTCAACTTTGTGGTTCAGACCAGAAATGGCCGACTGGAGGAAGGACATTCCCAAACACAGAATAAGACCCTATGGTGGTGATACTGCATGTTTCTAGTCAGATCTAGCAGTCCCTAGAGGATCTTGCTATTAATTAATATGCAGGCAGAAAGATGCTTCTAAAAGGAGAGAAGTTTTGCAAAAGGTCTGTCACTTTTCACTATTTCCTAGTTAGTTTTATTTGTGTCCCTTTGTCCTAGGTCAATTAAGATGAAGTATGAATTAAATTTAGAAATACTTGAATAATATATATATATGGAGAGAAACAAGAACTTTACTGGGAGGAGGGAAAAAATTTAATATAACAAATATATATATGTTTGAACAACAACAATAACAGTATCAAAAAAACCCCCAACAATGGAACAATGAAACCTGTAGACAGATGGGAAATAAACAAGCACGAGGGGGGTGCCTAGTTCAAGGGAAAAAACAGGGCACCTCCATGATTCCAGGCACAGGGGAATAGGGTTCAGGGTAGGCAAACCAGTGCAGTAATAGCCAGTGATCCTTTTCTGAAATGTCCAAGGGGCTACAGGGAGACCCAGCAGTTGGCAGGGGAAAAACTGTGGTGAGATGAGGAGTCAAAGGTCCACGTTGTCCTGGGCAGAATGGCAGCAGTAGAGATCAGAGGTGACAATGAGGCATCCTCAGTCCAGAAGGTACACAAACCTCCCCTCCTGTGAGCCCAGGAGCTGTAGTTATAGAGCCTCAGGCCCCTCCCATGTCACATGCCTTGTGGGCATGTCTTCACATGCCATTGGCTGTCACTCAGCCTGCCCTGGCCCTCAGGCCCTTCCCCTGGTCACATGCCTTGCCAGGAAGGGGAGGTAACACACAGGATCCTTCATTGTTTGTCAGGTGAAAAGGAGAAAGCCTCTCTCTTGGCCACATGCCTTGCAGGGGAGGAAAAGGGAGATAAGAAGAGATACCTATTGACTGTTCCAATAAAAAGGAGAAAAGTTTTACAGTAGAACAAAAGGCCTCTCCCCATGACACCCTTGAGATGTACAGACAACAGCTCAGAAATGGAAATATTCTAAATAATGGAAAAGTGTTATGTAGTCTTCTATCTGAATAATGACGTACTGCATGTGTTGTAGCTACCCAGATGCTGACAATGGGGAGCTGCAGGGGTGAATTCTGTGAGAAGAGGCCGGGGCTGCCCTGAGTTGGACACAAGATGGTGTCAAACAGGTCCAAATCGGAATAGCACAGGACACAGCTGAGCTCATGAGCAAAGCTGCTGGTTAAGCTTAAATATGCTTAAACGTAATTAAGAAAGGGCAGAGGCAGGTGGAGGGAACAAAAGGAGTGAGAAAAAACAGGGAAACACCAAGGTCAGAGGAGGACGAGGTGCTTGGTGGTGGGGCAGGCACCTCACCACCATCAAAGTCTGTCATTATCCAGATCAGTACCCAAATATTTATCTCAATTGACAATAAATTAATTTCCCTGATTAAAGTTGGTTTTCTCCCAACAGTAATTTGGAACTGATCTCCCTATCTTTATATCTACTCATGAGTTTTTTTACTCCTGTTCTTTTTATTTTTACAGAATCACAGAATTAACTAGGTTGGAAAAGACCTTTGAGATCATCAAGTTCAACCTCTCACCCAACACCATCTCAAACTTCCCTATCCATCTGGCTAAAGGACAGGGTGTGGGATTGAGCAAGCAATTGGATGAGAGTTGGGCTGCCTAACCAGGGTCAATTCACCACACATTTTTAAAAGCCTGAGGGGGTACAATTTTCATGATTATTAGTCATTTAATCCTATATATTCTTGAGAAATAAAACTGTATCTCAAAAGAGCCATGAATTTCAAAGGAAGAGTAATAGGCATCTCAAAATTAAAAGGAAGGCGTTTTGCTTAAAATAGGCACAGTAAAACTGGCAGGAATGTCATTACATATATATTCTCAAACATAATGAAACGTTTTAGAAAAATACATCTAGATAGTTTGAACATAGTATTTTAAATCTCTGAAGTACACTTGCACAATATGCAAGTTGTGTGAGAACTGAAGAGGAAAGATGGTAATCTATTTAATTGACTAAGGAAACCAAAATACAAGAAGTAAGCAGCAGTTAAAAATATGCAGTTAGTCTAAAGTCTTCACTGCCTTCATCTAGGTATCACAAGTTGTTCAGTTTTTATTTCCCTTACAAGTACTCCTTTTAATACCAATGGGATATTTAAGTTAATATATGCCACTGGTAATTATTATACCAAGTGTAGCTGACATTTGAAAGCCAGTAATCACAGTGAAAGTACCATAAAAAATGACAGTTTTTATATAGGACAGGCAACCTAGTCATCCTCCCAAATACGCCATTTCAGTCTTCCTATTGCTTTCAACATGACAGTAGAGAGAAAAGCAACCCAGCCATACTAAGAGATGCACAGAGCATGAATCAGGTATGATTAGCATTTCCTCTTGCCATCCTTGAAATCACCTCGCAAGAGATTCTTCTTACATTCTGATCAAAAGAGATCGTAAATCTGATTTTCCTGTCCTCATATCTCTTCAAAGTAGGATGGACTCAGGGAAGATTCATCTCCAAAGATACAGAGAGCGAGTGATGCATCTTTCTGGCTGCTGCCGTGAGCGTCAGAACTGTCAGCGGCAGCCAACAGTGTAGAGCTTTATTCCTCCCAGTGATGACAAGAGCAGCTGTGACTCCAAAGCCTCTGTCAGCTCAGAGATGATTTGTTATGGATGATCTGTCAAGGGCTGTCCCAGCTGATGTCTCCATGCCACCCCTTCAAATAAATGAGAAGTTTTGTTTCATGGTGAGTACCGTGCTCCTGCCAAGGAACCTCACCTTTCTACTGCCAGGATGCTGTGATCCTCTCCACATGCACAGCAAGGGCTACGTGACAACAGTTGTGTCACATCGCTGGTTAGCTGTGACAAAGAGTTTCTTGACAGGAGGAGGTAGTCAAGCCATAAAGGCCTGGGGCAAGGTAAGGGTGTTTGCCTCCAGAGTTAAGGCAGCAGTGAAGAGCAGGGGAGGTGGACCAAAGTCACAAGGTTTCTGTGGGGCTCAGCACAGTTTCTACTCATGCCATTTGGGCTATGCAGTGACAATTCCTGTATGTGGTGAGACTCAGGAGCATATATGCAGCTGTACAGCAGCTGTACAACAGCAGCACAGCCTCTCTTATCTTGGGAAAGTCAGAATGTACATGTGCTTGTTTCTGTGTCATGTGATGTGCCTTAATTCCACTGGAAGGAAAAGATAGTTGCTCTTTTCAGCCAGCAGCTCCCACTGCTGCCTTTCTCTGTCTCAAAACAGTTTTTAAGGAGAAAGTGTTTGCTAAGCAGCTGGACTTCTGATTGTATGCGGGGTTTGTTCTTTTGCTGAAAAAATGGGGGGAGAGGGTTGTCAGTTTGAGTTTGGCAGCATTTATTCCCTAAACTTCTCAGCACCAGCTGCTATTGCTTCTGAAAGACTCCAGGGTAATAATCCTGATGATTTTATGTGGATTGCTAAACTTTGTGTTTAGCTACTCACAGGTCACAATTTAATACATGTGGCTGATGCTGCCAAAGGTTAACTATACACGGAGAAGCAGAAATAAAAATGATGGCAAGGACTTCTATTAAACTGCACCCTTAAAATAAACTCTGTCCATGTTACGTGATATGATGCTGTGTATTCAGCAGATGTTGGGTTCAGTCACATTTTACTCTTATATTCTTGGGGCTTATCTCTCCCTCATGAAGTCCAGAAGCACTTTGGGGATTAATTGGGTTCCAGATACTTAATTTTTTACTGAGATTTATAGGATTCTCAATTGTAATTTTATTGGTTTGTTCTTGGATTTGCTTTGATGCTGCCTCTCTTTTTTTGTATGCTGTGAAAGTCAGCAAAACCAGGTTGACGTTGAAGGTCTTGTGCTTGGATAAATGAGTTAGGGTACCCTGAAATGAGTGGGGCAAGTCATATACCAGTGCAGGTGATTTGTTTGTTACTTTGCAAAGCTGACTATGAAACCTTGGCCTCCCTTTGCTTTCACTTATGTTGTGCTTTCTGCAGAACCAAAAGCTTTTCTGTGCTGTGACTGCACTGAACAGGAACAATTGACAACCAATAAAGGTAAAAGCTTGATCTGTTAGTGTCTGCACAGCTAGGGGTAAGCAAGTAGCTAGTTCCATTCATCGGGTTTTGACAAAAGAAAATAGATAGGTGCTTCACAGACCATCAATGTCGTGAGCATGGTTTTTTGCTGCCCAAGGTATTGCCCGTGCAGCTGCGGATGCTGTCAGTACTTGGCCATTTCCCAGGTAGAGAAGGCCATGCATTGCAAATGTCAGATTTGCACACTGGTACGTGCAAGCATCCCTGTGTATTGCTTGTTCTATCAATATATTGAAGTGTTTTGGAGACTCAACATGAATCCTTGACCTTCTTAGAGTCTTTGAGTTTTTCATAGAGACCACTATGGCAATATGCAGTTAGCTTGTGTCTTCACACAAACTTCACTGTTCACAAGCTTAGTAATTTTAGTCCTGTAATGACTGGCCATTTTTATTTGAAACACAGTCTGTTGTTTTTTTTTTTATAGCGGAGGTTGATGGGTTTATATGTGGTCAGTGCTAACACCTTTTTTGTGAATAACCTGCAGGACTGACTGACAGCCTTCCTTAACAGCTGTGGGACCCTTCCATGGCATTGGAGTTGTAGGGAGAGAGACATCACTGGAAGCCATCCTGGATAATGTTCAGCACAACAAGGAGGAAACTAGATTGCACCTCTGAGTCTGAGAGCTGGAAGCAGGACATTCATCATACATAACAAAGAATTTCAATTCTTTTTATTGCTTTGAAGGAAAACATGGCTAAATCTTGATCCCTAAAGAAACATGTCCCCTGAAATAAATAGTTCCAGGAAAATCCTATGGGGCTGCATCAGCCATATGTACAGTTACGAGCAGGGTGCTGGCAAGTTATAACACAGTCACAGAAGCACAAGGGACTTGCTGAGCCCATCCCAGGGTTTCAAAGCAGCCTTTCAGGAGCTGATCAAGCGCTACACTTAAGCTCTTTGCTCTTCTTCAGAGACTGCTCCAGAGCAACAGGCCTGAGATTGTCAGGAACCTTCTAGTCTCCAGCCTAGATGTGCACATGGCTTTTATCCTGCTGCTATGTCTTCTCAGGCTTCAAAATATTCATAGCTAGGAAATAGAAATTCTCAGTCAGAGGTGGACCTTCCTCTCTGTCTCTCTCCCACCTCCTGGGAAAGATGTATTGTTGTCTCTTCCACTGTACCACCAGGAATAATCTCTTGTCTCCACGTATTGCTGAGAGATCAATTTAAGCAAAAACGCATGTCACAGACTTAGTATGTGATAAAATACAGACTAAGGGCAAGGCTGGGAAATAAACCAGCCCCACTTTCTGAATGTTAGTGGGGAAGATATTTATATGCAAAGAGCAGTACAGCAGAGTCTTATATTTATATTCACTAGAAAAAATTATTGCGTGTCAATACTAACTGGGGTTTTGTGTTTAATATGGATACCATCATTGTCATTATTTAACGGCAATTAAGGCTTCAATTGATAGAATAATTTGGAACAGTTTAAATGTGAATTTGCTTAGGAAGAAAAGTTTAATGTGAATGAAGCTAACATGGTGCTCTGCAAACTGACTAGAGCCCAGCTCAGGTTTTCTAGCTGTAGACAATGTGAATAGCATCGTTCTTATTTTGGACCACGTATAGCGTCATGACCATGAAAAGTCTATTTAGCGTTGGATTTCTTTTATATATCCGCTAGGTGGGGGAAGACAGACAATAAAAATCAGGACATTTATTTTACATAGAGCTGGTATGCTTTTAAGAACACACCAGCTTTATTTAAAAAAACAAAACAAAACAAAACAAAAAGATGTTTTCAGCAGAGGCAATGCGAGCTCTTTGCTCTCTTCCCGGCACCGGCCACCCCTCTCCTTGGTGCTGAAGCGGCTCCCGCCGCGCCTGCATCCCCCGCCCCTGCATTCCCCGTCCCT
>WEKX01000805.1:463679-489220 GCA_013390025.1 Pitta sordida
CGGGGGGCTGCGGGGGGCTGGGTGCGGGGCATGGCGCGGGGACACCCCCGGCTGAGCGCCTGCGAGCTGCCGCCCGGCCCGGGGATGCTCCACGCCCTGCAGCTCCCGCAGCCTGCTCCGCCCGGGGAATGTGGCCTCCCTGCCTACCCTCACCTATTGACTCCTGGCACAGGCCGTTTCCATCTGCGTTCCTCTGCTCCGCCTTTTCCTCTATCGTAGCAAACGTGGGGGGATGTGTTCTTGGGCAGCTGTGAAACGATGCTGGAATGGGATGGGAACAGGTCAGGAAATCAGAGTGGCTGGCAAAGGTTGGGGTCAGCAGGAGCAGGTGTAGTGCGTGGGCTACAGCCACGTTTTTCTGCGCTTTGCCCTGTCTGCTGTTTCCGTGACTGACCGGTGGTGGCTGGAGAATATCGATGGTTTGAGATTACACAAGTCTAGGAAGGGCTCCAAAGGTATTGGAGGCCTGGGTTATAAATGAAAAGAATTTTCGAATGAGAGAAATATTCTGAAAAAGTAGAATTAAAATCGGGAGAAACAGATGCTAGGAACCATGCGGAGAACGAATGCTGTTCAGCTGTACAAATACAGGTTGGGCAATGAACAGTTATATAACATTTTTGTTAAAAAAGGCTATGGAAATTATATTCCTTTGTAAAATAACCTCTTTGAACAAGGACATTGTCTTATACATGTGAAGAAGGTAGATAGCTTGAGGTGTACAGCAGAAGCACAGTTCATAAGGTGTGAGATTTAAACCGACATAAGCCACCTCTCCAGGTAACAGTTGGAGCTATTCCAGTTCTGGGCATCACACTTCAAGGGTCTGCAGGTGGAAGAGAGGATAAGGACAGAGACATGGATAATCAAATGCCTGGAAAACATAGTTGTGAGGAAAATCTGGGTTTACTTGCCAGAAAAAACAAACACTGAAGTTGGAGGAATAGAAATCTCTGTAAAGAGAAACATCCTGGACAAGACATTACGGAGTAATATTAATTGAAGAAATAAAAGTTCATACTAGACATTAAGAAAAAAGTTTGGAATGGGAAAGATGGTAAAACACTATAGAAAAGATTATCCAGGGACATTGTAGCATCTCCATCATTTGAGGCCTTTAAAAACTTTTGACAAATGCATGCCAAGAAAGTCTTAGATCTGGCGGATGCTCTCCTGAGGCACAAGGAAAGATGGAGTGCCTTGTGAGATCTCTTCCAGCTCTATTTTACCATGCACCTGGGCAGTCTCTATGTACAGTACTCCAGCTGTTCTGCTTAAATCATTTAACTTCAGTGTGCTGTGTCTTTTTTTTCCCAGTGGAGGGGCAGGTAGTCCATTAGATTGATTTTTTTTTTTCCCTTTGTTCACAACAGCGAAGACTACAGAGAGTCACAGAGTTTGGAAACACTGCCTGACAGCTTGGCTGAGTTTAGCATAACCACGGCCCTTCCTGGCCAAACAGCGACTCCTTGTACCTGAGCATGGTGTAAGAAGCCATGGGAGGTGATAAGGAGTGACAGGGATGTACCTGTGTGCATCTGTGTAATGTGTTTTACCCTGGCTGGATGCCAGGGGCTTGAACGGTCGCTCAGTCCCAAATAATAAGATAATATACGAAGGGTGAGTTGGAATAAGGCAGTTTAATATAAGCAAAAATAAAGCAAAGCAAAAGCGCGTGCGGAAGCAAAAGAACTGATCTCTACTTCCTGTCAGCAGAGGTGTCCACCCACACTCAGGGAAGCAGGGCTCCTACGCGTGATTAGAAGGCAGTCCTTGAGAACAATTAATGCCCCCTGCTCCTTGCTCCCTTCCTCAGCTTTTATATCTGAGCTGATGTCATATGGTATGGAATATCCCTTTGGTCAGTCTGGGTCAGCTGGCCTGCTTGTGTGCCCCTCCAGAATCTCGTCCTCAGCTGAGGTGAAGGGACATTAGTCCTGGTGTGCCCAGCTGTAGTCAAAACACTTGTGTGTTATCAACACCCTTGTAAAGCACAGCATTGCAAGGGCTGCTATGGGCTCAAACAGACCCAACAGAGTCTGGCAGTGCAATAATGAATATTGGCACTAGAATGGAGAAAGACTGGAGCCATAAGCCTGTAGAATTTAAAAATATGAGGTCCTGAGAGAAGCATTTGGTTCAGCTTCATTTCCAGATGAAACTCAAGCTCTCCAAGGTAAGCTGCTATTAATTAATTTTTATTACTTTAAGGGTGTATAGAAAATGGGTGTATTGAAAAGAAAAGATGCTACCTCACCAAATCCAGTGAGCTTGTACAGTTAGTGCTAGATTGCCCTTTCTCCAGTGGTGCTATCTCCAAGAGGCAGAAGCTGGAGGTCACCTAGATTGTAATGAACTCTTGGACAGGAACTAACATTTCCTGACTTAGAAGTCATGCTAGTATTTCTTTGCATTCTCAAGATCTCAACCTAAGTGACTGGCATAAAATAAGTTTCTATTATTCCCCTTTCATATCTGCTGTTCTATTGAGTGTCTCCCTTCAGCATTGTGGATGGATGTAGCAATTGCACCTGCTTTTTATATTCCTGGTAAGGAGGAAGGTTTCTTCATGCTACTGTGCATTCTTCTTACTGCCAACTCTCACTTATAGAAAGGAGAATTAGATACTTGATCCTTTTCTCCCTCTTTATTTTACTCAGTATGTTTGGTCAGGTTATTAATGAGCACATTCAGGGATGTATTGTAGAGATTTACTGCTCTGACAGCAGAAGGAATTTTTGAAATTTGACCAGGGAAATTCTGTGTAGCTTGTCTTTACTTCAAACAAAGAGGGTCTCTAAATTTGCTAAAAGCAAATAATATTTTATACCAGACCAACAAAATGAAAAAATGATAAAATCATATAAAAGCATGTGTTTTCCCTTTCACACACTGTATGCAGATGTGAGGCTCTCATCCACTGCCAGCCCTAATTCTCCTCTCCTGTTGATGGAACAAAGCCACTGAGCTATCAACTAGTAGTTTCCATCTCCTCTTTAGAAATTGGGTGGTCTATTCTCTTAAGTGGCAGGGAAAGGGGGTGGGGCCATGAGTTTAATTGTTATCGATATTTCCTTAAAAAAATTTGCTGCTGGAATCTCATTCCTGGTTTCTATAAGGACCACCTTTTCTGAGTGCCAGCTGGAAGACTCAAAAGTGAAAAAAGCTGATACCTAAAACAAAAGGGAAAAAAAACCTGTCCCAAGGGGGATAAAGTGAAGGACTGGTCTTTAATGAAAATTTGCAGTTCCCCAATGCACAGAGGACCCCCCAATAGCACTAATTGCCCTTTTCAATACTAATCAATTATCATATCTGATGGATACATCCAATCTGAAACTCGTTCATCCCCTGTCCTGCCCCCCAGGTCTGCCCCTTGGAGCTTCTCCAGGCGGTTTTGGGCCTTCTGTCTTGCTTTGTCTCTTCCATATCTTGTTATTTCCCTCCAGTTTCATGTCCCAAACAGGATGTCCATGCTAGAACTCGTTTTTCCCAAAAATAACATTAAGCAACACTTCACAGACCATGAGAAAGAGGTTTTCTACCATCCTAAATGTGAGAATCCATGCAACTATGCTAAAATCCAGAAATATCATTAATACGTATAAGAAATCTTAAGGCATCAGAGCAGAGCTGATACAGAATTGGAAAACCATCAAGAAGTCTGATTCTTGACTCAGGAGTGCTTGTTGTATTCTGTGCTGTTTAAGCTCATTCTCAGTGACAGGAAGCTCAGTACCAGGGTATGATGTAGCTCAGAGATGGCTGATGAGGCTGTTGTTTCTCACTGCATGGATGGCTGAGTCATTTCTGATTCAGCTCTAAGGCCGTCCCAGTTTATTGACATCTTTTGATGATGTTTTCCTTTAAAGCACAGTGTTCTTGAACATGTGGTTCAGCAGCTCTCTGTGAGCAGCCTGTTTGTTGGGCACAGGGGACAACTAAGGTTGACAGACACCCCAACCATCCCAGCCTATGTCAGCCTCACTCAGCAGAGCCCCAGGACTCTCATCCACGTTATGGAGAGCAAGGGGTGTCCATGTTACTGAGCTTGTTCTTCCCAACAGCCCAGAATAGTCTGTACCTTGTGCCTCCTGATGTATTTCCCCCCAACCAAGTGCTTTTTTTTTTTTAGTTTCCTCAGCCGTTTGGGAGAGATGGAGAGAGCAGGGCTAGCCATGGCTCAGCATGCTGATGAATGCCATCTGTCTGGGTTAATCGTTCCCTTAGGCAGACATGGTACTGCATGGTGCGCTTGTCAAAGAGACCTTACACTGTGATATTAAATAACCTCATTGGTAACTCAAATACAAGGTCGGTCTGGACTTAGTGCCTGAAAGATTAGTCTGTGGTACACCACACCATGTAGATAAGCTCAGAAAAGGCAGAAGTGTTATGCTCTCCCGTCAGCAGTGGGGACTACCATAAAGCACATCATATTTGTTGCAGCAACTTCAGGATTGTTCTAATTTACACCTCTGAAAAATTGCTCCAAACAAGCGACTTGAATGAACAGTTTGTTCATTCGTCTGGTGTCTCTCCCTCCCACTCCGAGATGTTCCTTCTTCCCTCAGCATGTCTCCTAGCCAGGATGGCAGAGCAGGGAGAGCTGATGGAGGGCAATTTTAAGTAGACTACTGGTATGAAAAGGGCTTAGTACCAATGTTACTAAAACACATTTTTATGTGTTTGACATGTTATCAGTGAGATACCAAAGCTTACCAGAAGACACCAGGCTTCCCAAGTACCTGACAGTTATTTTTTCAGTGGGAATTTCATAACTCTATCCCCTAGATAATGCCAAAGAGTTCAGCTTGCTGGAAATATTTTGATAGGAAGGAAAGCAATTGGAGTCCTTACCTGATAGAGAGGACAGAGCGGGAGGGTGGCCAAATTGTGGTCTGATACCAGAGTTGCATAACTGCAAGTAACAACATGCTTTTCCTGAAAAATCAATTCCTAGGTTAATGAACATGTTTCACTTGGCCAATCAGATTATACAGGGAAGCACAGTGTCAATGCTGAATTTGGTAATAACACCCAAACTTTGAGAAAAATGACCTAGAATTTGCCCTGCTTTAAATAAGGGGTACCTTTTAATCTCCTATCATGCAATAACATGACATTTTGTATATCAAACAGAAAAGACTATATGTAGGATATCATGAAATGAATTATTTAACTTGCAACTTTAATTAATGCTTGATGTTGCTATACAGGTAACAGAAGAGGTAATTATAGATGATGTTGATGCTCTTAATTCCTTAGCATCTCCTATTAGTGTTTCCAGTTCATTAAAACACAGACTATCTTCAAAATGTTGGAAAGTTTCGCTCACTGTGGTTCTGCTCCTTTGGCAAAAAGACCAGAGAACAGATCATTTGGCTCAGCAATAAAGAGAAGCTGTTAATTTTTCCTTAGTGAATCAAGCACCTGTGTGCTTCAGAGAAGAAACTTGAAGTTGCCAGAGAGGGCTGTTGTCATAAATATACACTTCATTCCGCCTTCTTAAAATCCTTCCCAGGTGCTCAAAGTGCGAATCTGTGAGAAGCCATGTGGTCAAGAAGACATTGCTGGAGAACTGCAGTCCAATTCCTTGAAGGTTTATGATGCTTCCAGCCTAGGACTGAAGCAGGATCTCCAGTGGCTTCTTTGAGCCACAGCTGGCACCCCTCTCATGTTCTTCCAAGACTCACTGGTGGGTCCTGGCAACTGGGAGAAGAACCTGAATGACCCTGATGTGAAGTACAGAGCTAGGGCCAGAAGGCTTGAAACAAGGAGGAGGAGGAGATTAACACTGTGCGTGGTTTCATGGTTGCTTTAAGCTGCCGTGAACTGGCATAGTGGCTGGAAGAAGCCACCCTGGTCTCACATTTCTGCTCTCTTCCTGAGTGACTTTTAGCTCAGATAATTTCCATTATTTGATTCAACCACTCTACTGCACTAACCTTTGTGCTGGCAAAAATCAAAGAGTTCCAGCTACAGAGAAGCTTGATTTCAACTTTTGTCACCTGAAGCTGTAGATGTGATCCATGAAAGTATAAACTGGTCATGAAAGTACAGCGTTAGTGTCAAGGTGGTTAGTGTAAGCAGAATCCCAGGTGAGCTAGTGTTCAGCCTGCTTATTCATAGATCAGTTAGCCTCCTCTTGCAAGTGTCATTCATTATACTGCCCAGTTCCTACAACAGATGAGGCAGGCAGTAGCTTCCTTCACTATTTCATCCCAGAGCAGGACAGATGAGGCACTGAGTGGCACGTTCTTGCCAGAAGCAAAGCAGAGTGAGACTCTGACTCTGTGGAGAGAGAGGTGTTTCTCAGCACCTTCCTTCCAAGCATTTAGTTTGTAAACTCAATTACACAATTGTCCCTAAAAATCGTGTGCAATGTACATGTTTACAGTGTGTTCACAACCCTGTGAAAGCTGGTAGATGGCAAGAGAAATGTGGTCCCATGGGTAATGGAAGTGAGCTGGATTTCAGGCTATGCCACTGACACTGTCCTCCAAATGACCTTTGGCAATGCTCAGTCTGTCTGTACTTTGTTTCCTACCTGTTCAATAAGATTTTTGGTTTGAGAAGAATAAATTCATGCTAGTGAGACACCTGAGTGCCAGAGGAATTGGAGCACACAGCTCAGTTGTGTGCATATAAACAGCAGTGGAACTGCAGAGAATTGTAACTCTGCAACTGCACTTCCCAGAACACTGGAAATGGTCACAGATGCTCTGAGGTCCATTCCATTGTCTTCTGGCCAGGGAGAACTTGTTGGAGAAGCCTGAAGTGTGCTGAAAGCATGTCATAGAAACCTATGACCTAATGACTTCACAGGGTGGCTTAGCAGTGCTAACTTGTTCTGAGCAGATACAATTTGTCAAGTTGTCCTAATTACTCAAAGCTTTATTTTCTTCCCTACAGATAATTATTGTCTAGAGTTTAAACTCTTGCTGATTTAAAATGTATGAACTCCTTTTCTTCATCAACTGGTGTTATGTATTTCTCAAGAAAGCCTTTTTATGAGAGTTGTAGCCAGGTGGGTGTTGGTGTCTTCTCTCCGGCTACCAGTGATAGAACAAGAGGACACAGTCTTAAACTGCATCAGGGGAGATTTAGACAACATTGGAAGGAACTTTTTCACAGAGAGGGTGATCTCTCAGTGGAATGGGCTGCCCAAAGAGGTGGTGGAGTCATCGTCCCTAGAGGTCTTTAAGAAAAGGTTGGATGAAGTACTTGGTGGCATGACCTAGATATTAGGGTAGTGTGTTATAGGTAGGATGGGTGAGTGGCACGTTCTTGCCAGAAGCAAAGCAGAGTGAGACTCTGACTCTGTGGAGAGAGAGGTGTTTCTCAGCACCTTTCTTCCAAGCGTTTAGTTTGTAAACTCAATGACACAATTGTCCCCAAAATGATGTAGCAGGATAACAACAGGTTAGGTAACAGATTAGGTTAGGTTAGGTAACAGGTGATAGGTTGGACTTGATGATCTCTACGGTCTTTTCCAGCCTTACTGATTCTGTGATTACTAACTAATTATCAGTGATGTAAACCACAGATCTAAGTGATGGGATAAATACCAGTATCAATGACTGAATTTATTCCCAGCATGTTTCTTTTAGGTTCAGTGGTGTTACACAAGAGACATACTGGGTCCCACAAGTCGGAAGTAATGATATAAATGCCCATAGAGCAACGGAATGAAGTTAATAATATTATTAATGTTAAGTACTTTTAAAAATAAGTGCAATAAAACCATCTTATCATCTATGTAAGCTTCTAATGGAAGTATTTGATTGTTGAAGAGATAATTTTTAAATTACATATATTGACTGATCTATCTAAACATTTCTGGGGTCATCCTGAGATGGCTCTTCTTTAAGCATATGACAAACATCAAAGCCAGGTTGTTATTCTGAATTTCATTCTAGGCTATACACCAGATATCCCCACATGTTTAAGTAACTGCAGTGCTGGCTTTCTATGACCAAATATTAGTGCCATCAAAAACAAGTGTAAAATATAGCTGGGCCAAATTCCTAAAATTGCCTACTCTTCATCACTATCCAGTGAATCGGCTGATGATCTTTTTGCCCTGTCTTAAGACATTTAACAGAAAATCAGAAAAAAATCCAACTTTATCCTAAAATCTGTGCAAGAACAAAATAGTTTTAGGTGTGGTCTAGAGATTTTCGTTAAGCAGTGTGTTTAAAGTAGTCACTTACTCCTAGGATTAAATTTCTGGCATTTGTGAACTGAGTGAATTCTCTGTGAACACAATACATCAATAACATCCCTTGAATACCACAAAGCTGCATGCAGGTGACTGCTGCAACAGCATTTTAATTCCACTGAAAGAGCTGGTACACAAAATCGTTTGTAAATCAGGCGTCTGTCTCTAGCAGGCTGTAAACATGCATGTGTTCATGTATACATCAGGTTGGTCTTTTCACCTAAAATGAATGGGTTTAAATTAGATTCAGAACCACTTCTCTGACATAAGCATTTTCTGTTTACACAATGTAGTTGCCCTCTGATGCATGTGGTTGCTACTGCTACAACGCAAGCTCAAAATGAACACTAGAAATGTGGAAAGTATTGTTGATACCCTGACACAATGACACATTTGACCTCATAACCAATGGTATGAGTTCAACAAGACCAAGTCCTGCACTTTGGCCACAACAACCGCCTGCAGCGCTACAGGCTGGGAGAAGAATATGTGGTTGGAAAGCAGCCCTGTGGTAAAGGACACAAAAAAACCCGGTGGTGCTGGTTGACATGAGCCAGCAGGGTGCCCAGGTGGCCAAGAAGGCCAGTGGAATTCTGGCTTGTATCAGGAGTAATGTGGTCAGCAGGACCACATGGAGAAAAGGGTCTCTCATAGGGAGACCTTGTCACTCCCTACAACCACCTGAAAGGAGGGTGTAGCCAGGAGGGGCTCAGCCTTTCCTCCCAGGCAGCCAGTGACAGAATGAGAGGACACGGTCTTCAACTGTGCCAGGGGAGATCTAGATTTACACACAGAATCACAGAATATTCTGAGTTGGAAGGGACACCCTGGCGGGAATCGAACCCCTGGTGTCCCACGAGGGAGACGGGGATACTCATCACCGTACTGAAGTGGGGTTTGGATGGACATTAGGAAAAAGTGCTTTACAGAGAGAGTGATCTCTCATTGGAATGGGCTGCCCAGGGAGGTGGTGGAGTCACCGTCCCTGGAGGTGTTTAAGAAGAGATTGGATGTGGCACTTATTGCCCTGGTTGAGGTGACAAGGTGGTTTGGGCCGTAGGTTGGACTCGATGATCTCAGAGGTCTTTTCCAACCCCATTGATTCTGCGAGACCGTGACCGGAGCACTCGGTAGGGCAGGACCAGCAGCGTGATTGCGCTCCAGGCCAGTTCACCAAAGCCAAGCTGGCGTCCCGCCCGCGCTGATCTCCCGAGCGGGCTCTGCCTGCCTCCCTCTTCCCTCCCTCCACCTTCCCTCCCTCCTTGCCTCCCTCTCTCCGCGCCGCCCCCCCAACGCGGAGCGCGGGCGCGTGTCCCCTCGGGCTCGCCGTACCGCTGCCCCCTCTCCCCCTCTGCCGGGGCGGGCGGTGACGTGCCCGGGCCGCGTGGNCGGGCAGGTGCAGTAGTTCTGATCTTTCCGCCCTGCCAAGGCCCGAGTGTTGTCACTCCCGGGATCCCCGAGCCCGTCTGTCCCGGCTCGCAGCCCAGACGGGGCCGTCCCGGAGCCCAGGCTCAGGCTGAGGGGGACTCCGAGTCTAATTCAGGGCACAGACCTGAGTTCTCCTGAAGGAAACCAGCCCGCCCAGAGCAGAATGGATGTTCCCAAGGCCGTGGTTCGCCACTCAGAGGGGACTGCCCGCTCCTTCAGGGGAACGCTCTGATTTTTCCTTTCCTGTGGTGCCCAGACACCCCGGCCCCCATGTATCTCCACCNGGAATGCCGGGCTGGGAGGGAGGACATGGAGCCGGGAATGCCGGGCTGGGAGGGAGGCCATGGAGCCGGGAATGCCGGGCTGGGGAGAGGGCATGGAGCCGGGAATGCCGGGCTGGGGAGGAGGGCACGGAGCTGAGAGTGGTGGCGGGGGACCCGGGTGTGAAGGGGCGCCGGGCCCGGGGCGGGGAGAAGAAAAGAACGTCGTTCCTCCGGGCAGGGGCAGTAGTTCTGATCTTTCCGCCCTGCCAAGGCCCGAGTGTTGTCACTCCCGGGATCCCCGAGCCCGTCTGTCCCGGCTCGCAGCCCAGACGGGGCCGTCCCGGAGCCCAGGCTCAGGCTGGGGGGGGGGCTCCGAGTCTAATTCAGGGCACAGACCTGAGTTCTCCTGAAGGAAACCAGCCCGCCCAGAGCAGAATGGATGTTCCCAAGGCCGTGGTTCGCCACTCAGAGGGGACTGCCCGCTCCTTCAGGGGAACGCTCTGATTTTTCCTTTCCTGTGGTGCCCAGACACCCCGGCCCTCATGTATCTCCACCCTCAGGTTGTCTGTTAAAGGAAGAAACAAGAGCTTGTTTTCCTGAATATCTCTTTGCACAAACAGAGCCTAGCCATGGCTCGTTATTCAGACTTAACACAACGAACAAGAAGCTAAAAAAAAAGCCAAACCTACCCTGTGAACACATTATGTGGTTAGCTGCCAGTTGTCATCGAGCAGTTCTGTACAGTAATGTTAATTTTATGCCTCTTTTTATGTAGTCATGTGCTGCCTCATTAGCTATTAAATGCTGTGGAATACACCGGCAAGAAGAAATTCAAGGTCTTCTGAGGGACACTGAAGCAAGCAGTGTCTTTAAGCCGTGAGGAAGTGCAGGGTGTATGGATAGAACCAGTGCTGTGAATGTAGGTAGCATATATACTAATTTAAATCAATGTGGGTTTGATGGTTTTATTTGGGATTGAGCCTAAAATAGAAAGGAGCAGTTGGAGGCAGAGATGTTGAGGCTAGTATGTCAGAAACACTGCTGTGCATAGAAGTGAGGTATTTATATCTTAATATCAACTCTGTGCCTATGTACTGCTTAATCCCAGTTTTATCACAGCCTTCCTTTCTGTAAAGTGAGAGTCTAAAGTGAAATTGAATAACGGGCTTTGTTTTTCAAGATGGCTTTTATTTAAGACTGTTGTGCAGGCATGAGAAGTGATTTGAAGATGTGAATAGACTGAGAAACATTTTGCTGAAACTTTGAGTTAAAATTTTTCGTAGAGAGCAAGACTTAACTCACATTTACACCTCACATATGAACAGCTACTGAAAGATTGCGGTTGTTATGAGAGTGTGTTTCCAAAGTTCACTCTATCACAGATTGCATTAATGCAGTTTAGTTTTCACTACTACTGGAAATGTCTAAGTATAATATTTCTAATATTTCTCTATATCTCAGTACTCTCTGCTCCTTTGTAGTTTCTTTCAGACATATTTAATTACTAAGTACTCCTGGGTTAGGATAAAGCCCAGTACAGGTGGTAAAAGCAGCCGGAAAGATCTGCAGACAGCAGGATGGCCAGTCCTGAGCTTTTGGCTGCCTTGGCTACGCTGATTAAAGCATCTTCCACTGCTAAAGCGAAGCTCAGTTCTTCACTCCTTTGAATAGGTGCTTCCAGAGTAAGGGACCTTTTCTGATTTTTCCCATGGATGCATTTCAAACATTTTATTCTTCATTGGGCCTTTCAAACATAATAAAGAAGCTGTTAGTGAGGCATCATCAACTTGCACTTCTGTATATTCAGAAACTTTATACAATCTCTTTCCACAGGGCAAGTGTTGAACATACAGGAAGTTTGTTTAATCCTCTTTGTATGTCAGCTGGCGATAGGTGAAATGAGGCACTTGAAGCCACACAAGGAAGTTCTGCTGTTGCAGTGAGGGGCAATGAAGCATACATCACCTGACAGGAATGCCGTAAACTGTTTGCACTCATGAGAAATGTAGTTAAGATTTGGCTGAGTTCTTACATTTGCTCTAAATAAAAGTGCCCATGTTGCCGTGCTGACCTGCAAAGCGGCACATTCAGTCAGTGGCTTAGATGAGACTTGAGGAGTACTGGTATGAAAGAAAGGAAAACACCGAGTGTGTCCCTTACCTCTGCTCTTTGTTAGGTCCCAGCATCACTCTTCTTAGGTAGGGGTACACCTCACTCACTTTGACTGCCTGGAGAAGAGATGGAATAAAGAATGATCCAGTGTCTGGAACATGTTTCTTCGAAAGCTCTGTGCTCTGGCATGTGGGTAAACCACCGTGATAACTGCCAGGAGTTGCAACACTGTTGGCTGGGTGGGGAACTCCGTGACCTTCCTGCAAAGACTGTGGAGAGTGAGTTGCTTTTCATGTTCACCTTACGCGTTTTGAAGTGTCTGCAAAAACTTGGAAAACAGGGAGCTTGTCGAAAGAACCAGGAATACCACAGCAAGTCAGAAGTATCCTGCATCAGGCTGTGGCTGTTAAGTAGATGCCCAGATGTAAACTCTTCAGCACAGCACAAGCCTGTGTTACACTGCCCTACATACAATACTCTTCCACTCGTCAGCTATTCTCAATCCATGGACTTTCCCATCCAGACCTGGTTTCTTTGTATTGAGAGATCCTCAGTCTGTGCTCTTCCATGAAGCATTTGGTATCCACTTGAACTCTTACAGTTAGTTTAAGCATGTCAACATTTTAGGTGCCATTTTATATGACGTGGATTTTCTTGCTAAGATTAGTACTTTTGTATCTCAAGATAATATCCCATCCTTAGATAGACAAGGAATACCAGGTCACATGTACAACAGAAGAAGCCGCTGGAACTGATAAACAATGTGTCTTTGTTATTTGAATACTAGTATAGATGTAGTAGCTTTAACATGGTTTAAATGCATGAAGGCTGAAGTTTCAAGACTTTTTAAAAGAAAAATACTGCCGGTCTATCCCTGCAAAAGTGGTGCAGGCAAGTACTGGTTTTAGATACTATTTAATTGCATTTTTGAAAGTCAGTTTAGAATCATATTCATCTGTGGTACTTCTGTGTGATGATCTCTAATACAGGTCTGATCCTGTCTCTGTGAGAATTTAATGTACAATTTGTATTTTTCTTGTCTGTACAATCAGATGTTTTGACTTCTAGACAGATGCAGAGTTTGTGCTGCTCTTGAGGGCCTGTGACAAGGCCGGTTACATGGTGTTCACAGGTGCAGTGCCTGGAGTCCTGCACAGCCAGTTTGTGCAGGCTTCTAGCATTTACAGTTATTTGCTTGCAGTTCTCATTACTTCTGTGGGATTTTCCTCCTTCCTCATCTCCTTTGTGAGTTAAATTAAGAGTTGGATTTCTCTAATTGACACGAAAGGAATAATGTGGGTTTTGTATTACTTTGTTTGGAAAGAATGTAGTGATTCTTAGAGAAAACAGAAATTATTATTAAATCCTTGTACTGGTTTAAAGTGAATTGTTTGCCTTGCTTTTAAGGGCTGCCATACATGCAGGTACATGGTACCTGGACTCAGAGTTCAGGCTGGGCTTATGGAAGTGCTTTCACCCCTTTTTCTGCAATTCTTTGTCAGTGTGGTGAACCAGTAAGAACACTGTTGAACTGGTGAAAAAGAGTTTTCTTCCAAGCTAAAAGGGAGCACTGCCATTAAAAGTTCTCACATTTTGGAGCATGAATGTGTGTGCATATACATGTCTAATAATTCTTACTATTAGGAATAATATATGCTCTGTGAAGCAGTGTTAGTATTTTTTTCTTAGTGTAATGTTACCTCAGAGTTTGGTTTAATTTTCTTTGTGAAAGAATGAATGAGGTCTGTTTTCTGCCCCTTCAGAAATATGTCTGACAACTAATTCTGTGCTTTCTTTTGCTCCTTGTAGACTGGCACCGATGCGATTGTATACACTGTCCAAAAGGCATTTTGTTCTCGTCTTTGTAGTATTCTTTGTTTGTTTTGGTCTGACAGTCTTCATAGGAATAGCAGGTAAGGAAGTTGTCTTTTGAAAAGATTGCATTTCATGTGTGCTTTGTCTAAACTTGTTGGTATTTGCAGATGTATTTAAATGCTAATGAGCTTACTGCTCCTGAGATGCCTGAGAAAACATTACTTCTGACAGGGAGAGGAAGGTGTTTCTTGATTCTAATTTTTTCGTAGGACTAATAGGTACAAAGACTTATTTGCAACTGCTTTTTACAGGAGAGTCCGTAAAATCAGCTTCGTTGTAACATAATTTTTCAGCAGACTGCTGCATTAACTGTTTTTCTTTGTATTTCTGTCTGTAAAATGGTGGTGCTAATACTTGCTTTCCTGGGAGAAAACTAGTAACCGTTGGTAGACCTTTCTAAATGTTTGGGTACTAAATGCCCCAGATGTAATACAGTAATACCTCGCATATTCGCGCCTACCAATTTGCATCTTCACAGAGTCGTGGAATGTTTCTCAGTGAATGTTACTTGGCTATTCATGGAGCATGCCCCCACGGGGTGGGGAGGCGGCGCCTCTCACTCACTGGGCACAGCCACAGTTCACTCCCTTATGAGTGTTGCAGAGGTTATGTGGTGGGGCAGGTGTATAACACGCCGTCTATACTCCTGCAGTGCTACTCGTGCCAGGAAAGGTGTCCTGCCACTTCTCCCCGCAGGTGTCTCAGCGTGAGGTGCTCTCTAGCATTTGTCCCTCCCAGCACCTTTGTGGGGAGTGCCTGTGGACTGCGAGTGGGGACTGCGTGTGTGCGTGTGTGTCTGTGTTACTGTTTCCTAGCTACAGGCAGGGGAGGCAATGCCAGTGGTGGAAGGTGCACTATAACTGTGGCAAAATCAAAGTGCCAAGTGCTCTGTGTTCCCCGGGACTGCATGCCCGGCACACCTGGTGATGTACGTAGCCCCAGGGAAAGCGCTCCTGCAGCGCTGCAGCCTCCTCCACAGGGACTGCGGCATGAGCTAGCCTCACCCTCCCTCTCCGCCTGGCCTGCCCAGGTGTGCAAGGACCAGAGTGTCTCACTGCTTCTCCCCTTGGGTATCCTGGTGTGTGGTGCTCTCAAGCATTGGTCCCTACCAGCACCTTTCCAGGGAGCGCCTGCAGACTGCGAGTGGGGACTGCCGGGCCCCTGCCCTGCCCTGCCATGGCCGTGGGACGAGCTTCCCCACTGCGGCAGCAATGCAATCATGCGTGATGGTGAAAGCAGCAGCGTGGCCAGAGGGAAGCCCAGGGATTCTCCGGGGGTCTCCCCAGTTGGAGAGGGCTCAGAAACGCTTCCCTTTGCTCCCCTGTGCTGTGAGAGGCTGTGAGGAGGTGCCGAAAATGCTCCTCAGCACTCTGGGGTGGCAGAGGGCGGGGAGATGAGCGTGGCCTATGTGCATATTTATGCTCAGGGATTGGGTGATTCACGGGACCCCCAGGAGACTTGTAACCTGCGAATGTGGAGGTAAGACTGTAAATATTTAGTAGTATACAAATAGGAACTTCAGTTGTCAAACATATATCAGCTTAGGTCTCTGGTTCCCAAGACTTTTCTCAGAGTCCTAATGTGATCTGGGAGGCTAAGCACTTAGGGTACTTTTCCTGGAGATCAGAGAGATTTATGGAAGCGTGGTCAACAGAGTTGTGGTGTCACTAGGGGGTTGAAAATCATGACAGCCTTCTTTATTTCATGCCAGAGAGCTTTTCCAGGTCTAAAATGTACTTGAACAGTAAATCAGTGTACTGTCACAGCAGTGTTAATATACTGATACTCTGCTGTCAGGGGAGCGTTGACAGTACAGAAGTGACAGGCAAGGAGGGGGAGGGGAGGGACTTGCACACATCAAACAACCCAGCCCCTATATAAGAATTACTTAAGGTTGTTACCACCTTCCCCCACTTTACTGTTTACTTCCACATCACCCAGCATGTCCAGTGTGTTCTCCTATGCCCCTCCCTGACACTTCTTGACCTGTTTCTTGAGTTGTCTCTACCTCTGGCCTGGCTTTCACTTCCTCTACAATGAGACAGGCCACCCAGGCCTGGGAATCATCTGTTCCTGTCTGCCTTGGAAAGAAGCAGGGATTAATTGGAGGCAGCTGTTTGGACTCTGTGTGCCCATCTGTGCCTTGTACGTTTTTCATAATAGCATTGAATAATAAAATTTGTCTGCAAAATGTAACCTTCTTTCCCGTTGTTTGATTTATTGTAGCAGCCTAGGGTCCAAATAGACTTTCAGTTCATAAAAGATACCCCCCTGTACTCCTGTGACTTGCTTAAGGATGCTGAAGGGCATTATTTGGCCTCTAAAATACCACAGAATGCCTTTACAAAAGCACACTTTATATGAATGATAAAGGAAAAAAATTAAAATTACTTAATTTTGTGTAATTTGGCTATTTGGTTTTAAAATTGAACCTTATTTATGGTGCCAGGTTGCAAGAAGTGAAAGTTGATTTACATTAGACTAAGCAAAAAGCAGTGCTCCTGGAAGAGGAAACTGTTTAGTTCTTAGTCAGTAGCAGAACCTGCAGAGCTGCATTGATGTGTTGCCTTGTGCCTGCAGTGATCTGATGATGTGGTTGCCTTCGGTCCAGGGGACTTGGCTGCTGTGAGCAACACTTGCCTGTGATCCCCTTCAGGAACTGGCGTGGCTGTGGGATTCTTGTCCTTGTAAGATTGGTTTGCTGGATAGTTTTGTTGACAAAGCGTGAACACCGTTCATTATTATAACTTAATTATTTTTAAAAGAATGGTGTTTACCTTGGGAGGAGAGCCACTAAACACTTACTGTGGTGTTTCTCGTGGCTTTTGTTGACAGCCACTGCTTCCTGTGAATAGAAGGAGGGGCACTAACAATAGTTAAAACATGCAGAAAAACCAAACCCAGTAAGTAAATGAAAGCATGGGAGATACATCCATATTTTCCATGCTGCTTGAATATGTCATTGCCCATGCTCAACATCTACCTCAAGTTTGAGAAGCCTAGCAGAAGTCTTGCTGTTTATCTGAGAAAACAAGACAGTTTAATCTGAAATATCTCTTGTTCTCTGTTCTAGTAACTCGAGACAGGTGCAGAATTGTTTGGTCTTTTTCCCAAGTTGCACTCATTTTCTTTCCCTTTTCCCAGTCTTATCTTTGGGGTGAGGCAAGTGCCAGTTAAATCCCAGGTGCAGAACTCATTTTCTGTACTTGTGCAGCTTTCCTGTTCATCACCTCAGGATGGTTCTTTGCTTTCAGCTGTGATTCTGTTAACTGAGCAAGACTGAAAAAAACCATATAAAAATTTAAATTAGTCTCCACAGCATCATTTTGGTCAGTTGCTTAAAAAAGCTTTTTTATATTGCTTGTTAGAGGAGTAGCAGTTTTTAGCAGTAGAACTTCATTATTTATTTGTTTGCTGCTCTTGTGACTGTGATTCCTCTGAACCAATATCGGTTCGTATCTTCCAATTAAAAAAAAACTTATAAAAAAGGCTAATTCTTTCTGTTTTGTCGAGACTTAATTACTGACATATGATGACTTATCAACTGTGAACACTTACTGAAGTTGAATTATGCTTTTTAAAACAAAAAATGTCTTTCAAAAATCTACCCTGTTTATATGTTCTTGAGAACTGAAAAGTTCAGTGATGCAGGACTGACTTTGTATTGGGTGGCCGTTAGTGATGTTGAGCTGCAGTTCTAATATGAAATTTTGACTGTGGTGGGTGAAATTCATAATTTTTCCATTTAAAGTATGTAAGATGGTTAATATTGTTACTAGAGTGGTTGTAGGAGCCCAAGCAGTGCTGCATGTATAGAGCTGTCGTGACAGGTAACCTAAAATACTTCTTGCACAGGGTGATCCCATTTGCTCATTTATAAACTTCCTTCTTTTCTGTTGTTTCTCTGCAGTAACTTTGAAGTCCATGATCTTTGTGCAAAACTGCTTTTCTTACATGATTTTTTTAATACTGAGTTTGTGGTTGAAAGAGCATGTTGTGAGGATTAATAAATTTGGAGAGGTGCAGAGACCAAATATATACAGGGAGAGACCATTTGGGCAGAGAAATCTTACTGTGACTGGGAAGCCTCTAGTGACCAAATGCAGGCACCTGCTTTACATCTCCTGTGTTTGTTCACACGCCAATGTATAGATACAGATCTTTTTCTACTCTTCCCTTTGACTTTTCTGGTTTAGTCCTTTTGTGTTCTGTGTATGTACAGAGAATACACAGAAGATGTGACTAGACTTTTCTCAGAGGTGAATGATGGAAGAGGGAGAAGGAATAGACACAAGCTGAAACACAAAAATTTCCAGTTAGATATTAGGATTTTTTCTTACTGGAACTGACTTCTCAGAGAGCTTGTGGGGGTCTCTGTCCTTAGCGATGTTAAAGACTTACTTGGACATGGCCCTGAGCCACCTAATTAAGCAAGAATGGACTAGATATTCTCTGGAGGTCACTTGTAACATAAATTATGATTTTATTGCCTCCCATTTACTGCACACAGAGCTAGAGGTGTATGTGTAGAGTGTGTATGTAGAGTAGGTGGATGTGTTGATCAGTACATGTTAAGAGTGTGTGTTTCCGTATCCAGAACGGTTAGAGGAATGGTTGCATGGAAGGTCTGGTGTTGAGCTGAACATCTCCCACAACAACTGGACATGAAACTATGAAACAGATTATCTGCTTTAGGAGAAATTGTTTATACAACTCTGTGCAGTTATCTTTATTTATATGGTGACGTACGTGTATCATAGCCCCAGATTTCTGTAGATAAGGAAGGGCCCAATCTGAGTAAACTGAGAACTGTTGCTAAACAAACATGTGGGTATCTTTGCTCGAACAGATCAATGCAATGAAAATCCATCACTAGCCAGAAAGTGCTGTTATTGTGATCATATGGGCAAGTACCCTACATGCACATAAAAAGGCATTAGTTTCATGCACACAAATACAATTGAATGTGTTTGCCTTGGTGCCTGAGCCTTGGTGCAATGCATTATGGATGCTGTGCTCCATGTAAACCATGTAACAGTTTTGCCATAGAAGCTTCGTAGTTCAATTAAATACACTGTTTTTTCAGGTGATTTCTGCAGCCCTCATTGAGCTTTGAATTGCTATAATGTGTGCTGCTGGTGCTTAGCATCGGTGGCAGCCAGGTGCTCGCCGCTGGCCCAGGGCCACAAGCAGTGGCTGCCAGCCTCTCGCTGCCCCCCTGTGCCCAGAAACGGTGAGCGCCGGCCCCGCTTTATAAGCTCTGCCCTCCAACACCGAAGGAGCAGGGGATACCCTTCGACACCTGGGGACACCTGTGTCCAACACCACGGGGGAAGCCCAGAATCCCCGCGCCCGGTGCCTGCTGAAGGGAACCTCAGGGATTCCTTTGGCTCCCCTGACCCATCAGAGGGTGTGGAGAGGTGCTGGGACCACCCCCCAGGGCTCCAGGACTGGAGGGGGTGGCGTAGTGGGTGGAGCATATTTGCATATTAATGAACTGTCTATCATCGTGGAACAAGATCTTTGCAGGGAAAGGGGGAAGAGGCGACTCACAGCCCCACGATAGTCGAGGGACGACTTTATTATTGTATATATAAATACTGTGTGGTTTGTTGTAGTACAGGTCTTCTGACATGGAGTTCTTGATTTATAATTTACTTCCTCTTTAATCATCCCCACAAATACTGTGGCAGAGATGCTTAGAGGAACATTCAGGCCAGGTTTATAAATTATATTGAAATGTCCCTTCAGCTTAAACATCTGAAAAGTCAGATGCTATTTGCCTGCTTTGCAGGGAGGTATTTTCTAGAGTCTTTTGAAAACCTGTATTTACATCATTACTTACCAATAATACCTATATTTCAATATTGTTTTCTTTTTTCCTTCGTGTATATTTTGTAGGTCCTAATGTAATTGAAACTTCTGTAGCAAGAACTGACTTAAATAACAGCTTGAAGGTAAGAGTTAAGTGTTGTTGGATTACATGAATGGCTTTATTTGATGTTAGTAATGTTAGACATTACTCTCCTTCTCCCCAGTTACTTTAAGTATTTAAACACTTACTGGAAAAGGTGTTACTACTGTGTTATTTCATGAATGGCCCAGTGGCAATTTCTAGTCTTTTGCTGTTATGAGCAGGCCAGGTGGGGAATTTTAGGATGGTTCTGCGCAGCAGTTTCTGATCAAGTAACACTTGAGTTTTTTCCCTGGTAAATTAATGTTGGAGATTCTTGTAGTGGGTTCAGAAATAGAAATGGATAACATAAACTGAAAAACAGTGCACTCGGTGGCACAACTAATGGTATCCCTCTTGTGATCTTCCTTCCTATCATCTGGGAAGGAGTATTTATTTTTCCTATTAATTGTTCACTGTAATATGACCAAGACCTTGGATCTGGCTTCTGAACCTGAGCCTTGACATTCATGTTCTTAAAAGCTTTCATATTTTGGTTCTCTGTTCTTGCATTTTTGTTTCTGGATAGCTCTTTGTTGTCAACCTAATACCTGAAGTATTTTTTGTGAAAGTGCTAAAAAGGTTTTGCTGTTTTGTTTCATTTTTTAAAGTAATTTTTTTTAAATACACTGCAACATTTCTCTTTTTTTCATCTCTTGGTTGCCTGTATATGTTTGGATTGATACTGTATTATAAAGCTGGATTTTATTTTTTTTTAAAGCACATTTTGATTTCAAGTAGAAGTCATCATTCCTGCATGTAGGTTTTATCTGTTAATGATATCTTCTTTTCAACTGAACGTGGGATTTTTTAGAAAGCCTAGTGGAAAACAGGTTTTGGTTTTGTAATTATAGTTGAACAGGTTTAAAACTGTGTAGCAGACGAAGGGCCAGAAACCTGACTTTTGATGTGAAGTGCTAAAAATTATTACTTACTTAATAAGTAATGGTTAGGGATTTTGTTTTTTGTGTCTGAACTAGTGTGTTTTAGTGCTGCTGCTTTTATGGGCTTTAGGTAGTCAGACCTATCCTTCCTTCAGTGCTGTGCAAAATACACATCCTGTTTAATCCTCTGGGGACTTCTATTTGAGCGGCTTGTCATACACAGAGTAGCACATACTAAATCGTTTGTGAAAAACATTGTCACAAACATTATTAACATTCCTTTAATCATTGTAATGTGCCATGTAACAGTGTAATGGGTGGTGCTAATCTTGTGGGTTTTTTACAGCTAAAGCCATTTAATTTAAGTTCACCACCACTGTCAACATACAATCAGCAGCTGTGGCTGACCTGTGTAGTTGAGTTGGATCAGCACGATGGTGAGTCTTAACCTGGTTCTGAGGAAACTCCTATAGCAATCTGTCTATTGTATCTTTCATTTTGTCTGTCACACACGTGATCCTGATGCTTTTCTGGCTACAGTTGGTGGGTTTTTCCTCTGATACTTTTTCTTTTCCTCCACCCCTTTCTCTTGGTAAAGACATGAACAGCACTGAGTTGTAAGCAAGAGGTGTAGGGTAAAAGTTGTTTGTAATTTCTGTGAAAACTGTATCTATATAATCTGTGCCTTTCCTCCTTCATTTTTTGGGGGAATTACATGTGTAAATTGTAATGATATTAATTTTCCAGTAAATCTTCCCTGTATGTATGTGAGAAATATGTGTGGATTAGTAATTGTTGATCTGTTGAGATGCAGTACAGGGCTCATGACTTACTGCCTAAGTATAAAAATATTGTACCCCTATGTCAGTAAAGTATAACTGAATAACTGAGATTTCATTTCTGCATGGAGCGATAGGTTAATGCTTTCTGTTTTAATTACAGTATCCCTCAAAAAGAACGTTACTATGAGAGTCAGAGTACACGGAGTGGTGAAGGATGCCAGCACACGATATGTTAATAATCAAGTCCACAATCGGACGAGATTACTCAGTTGTGCACAAGTACGTACCTGCTTAAACAAAACTCTGATGAGGTGCATTTTCTTTAAATCTTTTTGAGTCCATGTTGCTTTACATTGCAAATATGAAGAATGTATCTGTTAAACGGGTCTTGGGAAAGACTCTAGAGTATGGCTTTATTTATAATGGCAACCTAGGTACCTGCCTATCCATTGTTCTTCTGTTTACTTCTATGACTTGGGTCTATTACCCATTAAAGACCCCTCTTTCTTATTAGAGTTGCGCTTTGTCAGCAAAGCAGTGTGTCCTGTTCAGTCACCTAAACAGGTTTAGCAGTACTGAAGAAAGGGATGTTGTGAAATCCACTTTAGTACAGTGGAAGTGTCCCCACCTGGTGTGTGGGAGACCCGGGTTCGATTCCCGCCAGGGAGACAGTGTTAAGAATTGGACTCGATGATCCTTGTGGGTCCCTTCCAACTCAGAATATTCTGTAGTAGAAGGTTGGATTAGGGGTTCCAGAGGAGAGAAAAATTCTCCTCCAACACTTCACAGAGTCTGGCTGAAGTCAGCTGACAACTGTGTTCTGAAAAAGGCAAGTTTTTTGCCACCTCTGAAGAAACATTTAAGGTTTGGAGATTCTAGTATAATTTTCCCTGAAATTTTTATGCTTAGAGACATCTAAACCAGCTTCTCCAGATGCAAGTCCTTTAGGAAGGATGTAGCTGAATTTTTTAATGATAAGCATGTACAGTAAATCAAGTGTTTTCTTTATATATATATATGCAGGTATTTATGAATTTTTTAGAGATTAATTACTAGTGTTCTATTAGAGGGAATTACACACAGCCAAGAGAGCAGTACTTAGGTTTTCTCTTTCCTCCTGTTAACTTTTACAGTGAGTTAGTACATGACAGCCCCATCTCACACCCTGACGACCTAGAGATCGACTGACACTTACTAAGCTGCGTCCTGGTGTTGAAAGCAGGTGCTTAAGTGAAAAGCTGGCCTTGCTTGGTGTTCAGCTTTATCAGTGACTTTATCACTGGCTCACTTTATCAGTTTCTTTTGTTTTGTCTGGTATCTTTCAAGAAATTCTCGATCAGACAGGTTGAGATTGGGTAGGCATATAATAAATATCAATATTTGAACATTTTGAAACAAATTCTTCAACTTACACTGACAGTACACATTCTGGAGTCATTTGAAGACTTTGACATACTATTCTCTACTGTGTGTATTGACAGAAATGCAGTGAAATCATTGTTGCTCACCTTGGCTACCTGAACTACACTCAGTACAACGTATTTGTTAGCTTTGAAAATCTAAACAAGTTAACATACACCATCCAGAATATTACTTTCACAGTAAGTATAAAGTTTTATACTAGCAAAAGAAGTTTCTTTAATGTTGTAGAAGTGTGCTTTAACCGTGAGAAAAATGTGTCTGATTTTGAGGGTAAATATAAAGGTGTATCACAACTAATGCTTGCCAGTAGTAATGTCAGCATTATTGTAGTATTTACTGTTGATAAGACTCTAGACCAATTTTTTCACCTCTGTAGGGAAAGATTTTTGTCTCAGAACTGCTGGTGCTGTTTTATGTAACAGATGAATTTAGCCTTAATTCCTGGGAGATATTTTTAACAATAGGCAAGCTGGACCAGAACATCCAGTTTTCTGCATTTGCTTAGGCAGATGTTGTCTGTCTCCAGCATGGTATTTTTTTCAGCCTTTCCATGACATGTAGCTGAATTAGCAAAATTTTCCAGACTTCACAAAAGCATGGGCTAGAAAGATTTAACAAACTCAAAGAAAAATGAAGAGGTTTGGTTTTATTTTGTTTTTCCTGTGCTTATGAGGAAGATTTTTTTTTCCGGGTAAAATAAGCAGGCTACTAAAATAATCCACTACAATAAAGCACATCATTAAAAATAAACCCTAAGGTCACAAACCCTTTGTTTAGTTCCAGATTTCAAACAGGACAAAGTGTTGGGGCATTTATAGTTGTACAGTTTATTCTCTTGCTTTGCAGGCTGCCTTTAAGGCAGACCTGTGTGCAACCTCAAAAAACCCAAACCCAAAGCCCTGCTTTCCTCCAGCAATTAAAATTATCAAATTTATTTCATTATTACAGTTGTTTATGGTTATCTCATTTGAAGTCATAGATTGCCTTTTGTATAGTAGAATTTTCTACATGTAATTTTCATTCTACATTTGCAGTTTAAAAAGACAAGACAGAGATTGACAGATTTAATACATTGAAAGGTAATGCTTCTTGTTCAGATGAGCAGAGCATATATTGTACCAGGGAGTTTACATTTCAAAAGTGGCTTCAAAACAGAGGCATGCCAGGTATGAGATAAATTGTCAACAGAGCAGAGTTTATGCAAACTGACATGTTATAATTAATAATTCTGCCTTTCTAGTAATTAGAGGAGAATAAGGATCTTTTCCCCTTAACCTATGAAGAGATTTCTGTGTTTCTAGTAGGCTCCATTATTCTTGCTGTATGTGACTTTCTTTTTTCCACTTCTGAGACAAGTGAGTAAGCTTTAAGAAAACAAACCCCTTATGGGCAGCATTCCTGTACCTTATCGATCTTTTCCTAATCAGTTTATGCAACTGACCTTGGTAGTAGAAAAGAACATACTGGATTTAGTTGTTTGGTGGTATTCTAACTTGGAATGAAAGTGCAGTTGAAATCAATGAAGAAAATACCATTTTTGTCCTGAGAAGTGCTGTAAGTTATGATAGCATTGAGTATGTTACAAAGTGGCAGGATGAAAAAGAAGCAAGGCTGTCAGGCTGCTTTGCTTATCTTTTCATCACATAGTCCTGTGAGTGTGAATTTATCTTTGTCTTTCCATGGTGACATGGTGAAATCTGGCTATACCTTTACATTTTGAAAAGCCTGAGAACTCTTCAGTATCTGCAAAAAGTGCAGATCTTCAGTGTCATGTGTACCCTGTCAAAACATTGTTCATTGGGCTCTTGTTTTCTTGTAGTGGAAGACCTACAATCCAGCTTTCTCACAAGTGGAAATATGGTTCCGATTTGTCTTTGTAGTTCTTACTTTTATGGTCACGGTAAGATTTTTTGTTTCAGTTTTTCTGGAGTATATTATGTAGGCAGCTGATAACACAGAGCTCTGTAACCCCAGGCAGCTGAGTTGACATATCACTGACTGGGTGTAAACGATGTTTCTGAAATACTTACGTAGTTGCTGCGTTTGTTTTTACAAGTGGTATTGAAGAGACATTAAGAAAATAGGATAAATGGGAAAATTTTCTTTTCTACACCCTGATTTTGGATTAAACAGAAAGAATTGTTCTTAAAAAAAAAGGAAGTTGTGATTAGATACTAGAAAAGAATTTTTTTTGCAGTGCAGGTAGGCTCAGACTTTGGAATAGGATGGCCAGAGTTGGGGCTTTTTGTGTCTGAAAATGAGCAAAACTCAGCTGAGTATTACTTTGATCTAACTTTAAAGTTATTACTGTCCTTGAGTGTGAGGATGGGCCAGAGGATGTCCAGAGGTCTCTTACAACCTAAATTGTAGTGGTTTAGATGGTATCTCCTTTCCTGCCTAGTTTGGCCCCTGGAAGAGAAGTGTTTGGGAAAAAACCCAGCATAAAATCTAAAATGCTAGATTTTCAGAGCAGGGCCACCAAAGTACTGCACGCTTGCATGACACTTTTCTCACACAGATCATGTCACTCAGCAGGTAACTGTGAATATAAAAATGCAAGCTGCTTTTTTAAAAAGTGAGTTTAATCCAAAATCAGGG
>WEKX01000807.1:10551-21152 GCA_013390025.1 Pitta sordida
ATGGGACCGGTGGATGTTAAAGGGAAAGAAACTCCCATACCAATGCCTCCCCCCCGCCATAAGTGCACGGGGTGTTGCAGTGTTGCAAAGTGAAGGTTTTTCCAGGCTCCAAGAATGCTGACCAGAGCTCAGGGACACCCCTTCCCTGCCGCAGAGGCAGGGCAAGCACGCGCGGGCTGGCACGGGGCCCCCGAGGTCGGCGTGAGCACCGGGGCCGGGCCGGGGGGCTGGAGGGAGAGTGGTGCGGGGTTTGGGCTGTGGGCAGACACAGTCACAGCAGCCGCTCAGAAACGGTTCCCTTTGCTCGCTTGTGGCGAGAGAGACGAGCGGAAGGAGCTGAGAATTGTCCACAGCGCTTCGGAGTTCCGGGGGGTGGAGCAATGGGCGTGGCCTGCATGCATATTAATGACCTGCACTTCTTTGCGAGTTTAGTGTTTCACGATGGGCTTGGCCTGTCCCTTTCCTCGCGAAGGACAGGGTATAACTGTACTTGGAAATTGGAAGTGAAAAGGGGTACGTTTTCTGTCTTGGTGAATCTTAGATGCTTTTTGGCGCTTGGAAAAGCAAATGGTTGTTTTCTCCTAATAAACCTCTGGTGATGGCAGCTCCGTGAATGAATAGGGTAGTTGTGTGGTTGCAAAATCGTGTTAAACACTGGTTTTTGGGTTGTTTTTTTTTTCTGAAGTGGCTTGTGTGCAAGTCAGAGATGCAAGTGGGACAAGGTGGACCTAAAGCAGGAAACTTCTTGGTGAGATCCATACAATAGGGAGATAAACTGAGGTCATCAGCCTCCCTGGGGGAAGATGAGGAGAAGGACTGGGCTAAGCTGGGCAGCACAGTCTCTTCATTAAGGCAAAGCAGCTGTAGTTTGACATTTGGGTGCTCTGAAACGGGTTGGCCGAATTTCATTTTGGATCCTTTCGCGTTTTGTGCGTTCCGGGAGTCCTGAGCCCTCCTTGGCCCCAGAACGTCGGTGCATGTACAGCGTAAAGCTGAGAAAATAGTGGCTCTAACAAACGGGCTCTCAAAACAAACAGGCAGTGCATTGCCATGGCAACCAGACAATAAACAAGTGGGGGGAAAAAAAAATGCAGCCTCGCTTAAATTCACAATGTGAGAGCAGTTAACAAGATTGTCTTCTGTCGAGTGTGGTGACTACTTTGTAGCAGCACTGAGTATTTGTGTAATATCACTGATATTTCTCTGTCTGCTTTTTATCCTTACAAGTTCATATTACACTAAAGCAAATATCGTGTGAATATCTAAGGGGATTGCATAATTAAAGAGAAACAGAGCATGAGGTTGGCTCTGATGGGGGAAGAGAAAAATGTCTTTCTTCTGTCATTTTGTTCTTTCCCCCTCTGCAGACTATTCTCCAAGTTCATGAACAAGCAAACAAAAGGGGTTAAGCTCGGTCTTTAGTCCCTGCAGATGTACCTCCAGTGTGGATTTTTTTGGAGCTGGTGTGAAGCCTGAGCTGGCAGGAGGGAGCAGAGGGTGGTTCCCACTGGTTACTCACCCACTGGACAATAGCAGTGGAAAAGCTTGCGAGCGCTGCTCTTTTCACCAGCTCCCTGAGTTATGAAGAACTTCTGTGCAGCCCTGGTTGCAGGCCATCAGCCACCAAACAACTGCTCCCTCCCCGCTTCTCTCCTCATTTGGGTTTTCAAAATGCCTCTTAGAGCTTGGAATTGGTGGATGGAAGCAAATCTGATGGTCTGAGATGGGCTGCTTTGGAAGTAAGCTTTGCTAATCCTTTAAAAAGGATTTGTTCGGTATTTGTAAGTTCTCTAGCAAATCTTCAGACAAATACTCCACTAATCCATCTCTTCATGGCTGTTTCCATTACCCTGGGTGGATGCAGCTCCTGCTGATGTGGGTAATGGGGAGGAAAACCTTGGGTCACATCTGCAGCAGCTTTGCTATTAGTTGATAAAACCACGGCAGCACCTGTGACATCCAGATAACGTCGATGACCAGGTGCTGATGTTTCTTCAGAGCTCTCAGGCACATGGTGGGATTGTTGGGGTGTCCTGTGCAGGGCCTGTGCTTGGACTCTGATGATCCTTATGGGTCCATTTCCTCTCAGGATATTCCATGACTCTAATAAACTAGTAGCCAGATGTGGAATGCTCTTGTACCCCTCTCTGTAAGCACGTAGTTAATCTGAGGGTGTTGTAAAATTTTCAGTCTCTCCTTGAACGAAATTTCTTTAAGCTTTGGTACCAAGGCTCGTGTAAACTTGTGTTTTACTTCATTCTTGGCTTGACTGAAGAACCACAGAGAGAGGACTCTGCTCTGAGCCTCAGTGGGGCTGAAATGGGGTGTAACTCTAGAAATCTGACTGCTCTAAATAAAAGATACTAATTCTGAGTGAAATGTGGAACTACGGTGTGTTTACATGAGTTGTAAAACCAAATACCGTACACAGGGCACTGTTTTTGTATGAAGAAACATCCCAAGTGATGGTTGTATGTCGCTGGGTAAGAGAAATGCACATCCCCTCAACCCACTTCAGGTATGCTGGTTAAGGTTGAAAATTTGAGGGGTATTTTTACATGCATCCAGACTTTTAGGTCAGCAATTGTTTTATAACTCAGTCTTGCAAGGAGAACAAGTAGCTACAGGCAAATTTAAAGATGAGCAGTGAAGAATAACCTAACAGATGCCTGCTGAATAATTAAGATTTAACTAGTCTGAGACTTCCTCCGCAGTCCTACTGGCGGGACATAATTTCTGAGAAGAGTCTTTTTGCCTCATCAGGGAGGAGTGACCCACTGGGAGTGGCAAAAAAAAAGAGCTGAGGAAAAAGTCTCAGCTGCATCATAAAAGTTCCACTGAAAACCCAGTGATTCACTGGCGCTGCCTGGTGCCCCTGAGTCACCTCACTGGGTGGTGGAGCATGTGGTGATACAAGCCAAACCCACAAAGAGGGCATTAATTAGCTAATTGCTACTAAAAAGGAAGCTGTTAATAACTGTTGCTTTTCATTCATCCCCTATTAAATGCAAAGAATAGTGAAAGCTGAGCATCAATGTCAAAGAAAAATTAATTAAAATTTTTTTTACCCATGTCACTCACAAATTGGATTAAAGCTGATGACTGCTACTGTTTTGTGGTGAAAAGTCAATTAATAGATTTAGGACTAGCATTATGATGTTGGTAAATGGATTATTGTACATGAAAAATGGTTTAAAGCTATTCCAAGGACTAAAGGGGATGATGTTAAATTTGTTGGAGTTGCATAGGATTTTTGGTGTGGAAAATCATTATGGAATTAAACGCTAATGTGAAAAAGTTAACAAATATCTTGTCCTTCCAACACCATTGCTAGCTCCTTCCTTCACATTTCTTTCCAAGTTACACCAGTTTGAAATGTTTAACTGAGAAAGGACAAACCCCTGAAAAACGGAGAAAGAGGTTGTGGATGTTTGAGTCTAAACTAAGGAGAGTGTGAGCAAAATCTGGAGAAGTGCTCATTGGCATTGCAGAATGTAGGAAAAACTGGGTGTTGTGCTTTGTTAATAACCCTCTTCAGTAGTGTCTAAGATTCCTTAATCCAATCTTGTGTCATTGGAGGGAAATTTGGAGGCGGGTGGGTCGTGGGCCATCGTCTCAAGATACCTGTTAGAAAAGAGCACACAGAAGTTGATAAAAACAGTTGTTTTTTAATTAAATCCTAAGTTCTTTTTTCCTAAAAAAACCCCCGGTGAAGCAGCAACAAGTCTTAAGTAATTTGAGTTAAAATAGTTACTTTCGACTTAGAAAATACTCATGTGTACAGATAAGTGGAAAAACGTTGTGATGGACAATACTCTATGGCAAAGGCAACTAAGTTGTGTAGGAAAGGGGAAAAATAAAGGGGAAAGAAAAATGGAAGGCAAACTTCTAGGTTTTGTGTCTCCTAGTTCTCAGTGGAAGTGGTTCACGGCAGAAAAGGCACAACAAAGGCCACACTCACAGAATATTTAACTTTGCTAATGCTTTGTGAGGCCTAAGAAACAGGTGACAGTTCCTCCAACTCTCAGAAGTTAAACTCAGTGGAATTGTACTGCAACTTGTCCTTTGCTGTGATGGCAGAGTGTGTATGGGATGTTCTCTGTTTTCTGGTTGCTGGAGACAGAGTTGGCAGCTCAGAGTATGGAAGAAGAAGGATGTTGAGCTGCTTGAGAGNTGTGAACTCACACATAGTGGTGCTGCTTTTCAAAGAGTTGTCCAATACCCATGTTGAAGGGTACTGGAATCTTTGAAGGAAACAAAAGTGAAAATGTGCAATTATTTTTTAAAGTTTGCCTGATTTCATACAATGGAATCAAAATTGTAAAGAAATTTCCAGTGTTCATCTTCCTCACAATTCTCCTCAAACAGCTGATTTCCCTGACCTTTTAATAAACACGGGCAGCTGCCTTGTTTTCTGTTTTTTTCTTCCGTCACTGTCTTACTCTTTTGTTGGATAATATGCAAGTGAAAATGAAAACACTTTCTTTTTTAATTTTGTTTGTTTGTTTGTTTCAAAAAACCCTATTATGTTATGGCCAAATAAGAATAAAAATCCTGAGCTGGTGTAGAAAACTGCCATGACAAAATCAGTGACCACTATGTCGTGTTTTAGGTATTGTATAATTGCTCTTAAAACTTGGTTCAATTCAGGGGTTTATTTTTGTTTTCCAATAAACAGGAAATCTGAACAAGCAGCTCTGTTAATGGAAAAGAAAAATAAGGTTAAAGTGATAACTTTCCACAGGTAGTTTTTGCAATGTTTAAAAGGTGCTGTAAGATTACGTGAAAGATGAAAAAGATAACTCACAGTACTGCGTGTATTTGCTGATATTTTACATTGCCTATGAATTGGAGTAGTGCTTGAATAATATTCCTTTATTTTCTGTCCATGGTAACCATGACAAATTAGCCCAAAACATTCACATTCACTAGAGAACATTAATTTTTCTTCTCTAACATTTTGCTGTATGCGATTAAACTAAACAGTTTTATTTCCTGTAAGCCCTTGTGAAATGGCCATTATGAATCAAACATTGAGCATTTTAAGCGTACGAAAGCCTCTGAACAATGTATATTTTGGTACGTATTGAACATTTTCTGTAAGCTCCCATAAATAAATCCAGGAAATGTCGGTCCCTTGAGTGCTACCTTCATTAAATCTGGAGCAGCTGTTGTTGAACTTGCACCCAAACACATAATGGAGTCCTTGACATCAAAAACCCTTCCAGGACTGGCATATTATTGTAAGTCTTTGTAAACATGCATTTGTTCTGAAATGGGGCTGGTTCTATCAAAGCTACAAAGTAGCTGATATTAGGGGAAAATGGAACTCTAAACGCATATGCCGTGGAATATGATTAATATTAAACAAACTTGCATTAGTCTTTTTTTATTTTGTGTGTGTGTTTTTGGGGTGGAGGGAGGGTGTTGCCTGTGGGCTGAGTATTCTACGCGATGACAGAGTGGCAGAGATGCTTGCTGTGGTAATGTAATAATTCCTCAGGAGTTAACGTGATGCCTTTCCTGAAATCACGGTGTTGCCACGACTAGAAATATTAATGTTGGAAACTTGCAGTCCCCTAACATTCTTACGAGTTGAGTAGGGCTGAAAACATGGGTTATGTTTCATCGCTCCCCGTTTTGTGTATCATTGCTTTTTACTTCTTGGATGGACTTGTTTTAAAGTCATGGAATCGTGGAATGGTTTGGGTCGAAAGGGAATTTAAAGCTCTCCCAGTCCCCCACCTCTGCCATTGGCAGGGACACCTCCCACTTGTCCCAGGCTGCTCCAACCTGGCCTTGGGCACTTCCAGGGATCCAGGGGCAGCCACAGCTTCTCTGGGAATACCAGTCCAACCCCTCCTCATCCTCCCAGCCAGGAATTCCTTCCCCATCTCCCATCTAACCCTGGAAAGCCATTCCCTGTGTCCTGTCCCTCCATCCCTTGTCCCCAGTCCCTCTCCAGGTCTCCTGGAGCCCCTTCAAGCTCTGGAAGTGGCTCCAAGGTCTCCCTGGACCCTTCTCTTCTCTGGGTGAACATTCCCAGCTCTCCCAGCCTGCCCCAGAGCAGAGGGGCTCCATCCCTCCGAGCATCTCCATGGCCTGCTCTGGAGAGGTAGACAGTCTTCCTTTGAACTGAGAAGTGTTTTCTCTTTTAGTAGGATTGGAACTGTGGAGCTCAAGGTCTTGGGCTGAGAGGAATTGTTTCATCTACTTCTCCAACACTGAAACCTCACGGCCTCTGTGCCAGGAAGTGACTGCTTTCTGGACCAGTCAACCATCACAGCGAAGCTTTTGATTTGTGTTACTGTTTGTTTTACTTATGGCTTATTTAAATAGAATGTTATATTTAAATATTGCTCCTAATTTATCAAGGAGGAAAGTCAGAGCAGTCGTCCTGTTTGGATTTCGCTTTTTCAATTGCTGTTTTTTAACTTGAGAACCAGTGGAAGGGAAAAGGAAACTTGTATATACGACTTGCATTGCAGGTTAAGAAAAGGGAGGCAATAATCACGGCATGATAGAGAACTTATCTCATTTTTGTAAATAAATCTGCACTTAGCTACAATTAATGAACTGAAGTAGATGAGCACTAACTATTCTGACCTCTTGCACAACAGGATCCTCCCAGTGGGTTTTGAAATACAGTATTTGTTTTCATAGTAGTTATGATTTCTTCAAGTTTTGACATGGGATATGTGGCATTTACTGCAAGGAACTGTCTTTTCTCTCTGGGAGGAGTGTGACAAAAAATGTCGTGTTCTCCATTGACGAGACCTACCTCGCAATGTGGGGGAAAGAGGGTTAATGTCCCTAAAAATAGTTTGCAATTGCGGAAGCAATGTTCATTTTTCACTTTTCTGTGATTTCTAGTAACCTTTTCAAAGCCTTTTCTCCATTCTGTTTTATTTTGCAAGTTCTTGGTGCAGGCATTTGTTATTTTGGACTAGTCCCTTCTGAGGAACCTGAGCTTGCTGGAGATTAAGGACTGGTTTTTTTGGAGTTACCCTTCTGTGTGGCAGAGACCTGAGTATTTCAGATTTATTTTTGAAGGTCGAACAGTGGGGATTCCTTTGTTTGCTGTAGAAGGCAGCTTTGCAGGTGGATTTCATCGTGTTGAAATGATTATCAGATTTTTTTTTTTTCTCTTCTTGAAAATTTCCCCTCCTGGTTCAGTTCGTGTGGGATCATTCTCACTTTAATTTCCAACATATTTGAGTTGTTACACACTAGTAGGTCAAAACAAAACATAAAGACAATAAACATGTGCTTCTGCACATTTCAGTGTGCTGTGACGTAACTGATGTTGACAGAAATTTGGATGGCAGTTACGTATTTTCTTTTATTCCTTGATATTGTTTTCAGGCAGCATTTGCTTCAATGACCCATCATTGCTTTCCAGTGGTTGAAAGGAAGGGGAAGAAAACTATCTAGCAACGCTGAGCATCCTTGCTTAACTTTTGTTTGTTTTAGGGATTGATTTAAATTTTAGGGATTTAAATTTTAAATTTAAATTGATTTAAATTTTAGGGATTTAAATTGATTTAAATGTTAGGGATTGATTTAAATCTTAGTCAGCCAAAACATCCAGCAAGCTCTGAGGTTGGTCTGAGTGGTGTTGGCTACTGACTTAAAGGATGCTGGTCTTGCTTGAAGGAGCAGTTTCATGGCCCCTTCCCTCTTTAAGTGCTTTAAACTGGAGGGGGCAATTTTAGGGACGAGTTCAGCAGTTTCAGTGGGTCTTTTCTGTTTCCTCAGCTAGGGGATGGTGTCAGATTTTCTTTTGGGGCAACGAGTTTTTGCAGATCTGTGGAACAGAGTGCTGAGAACCTCAGTGGAGTTATATTTGGCAACCTGGAGATAACCGTGTGCCTGAGGAGAGTTCAGGCCATGTAAGCACTTGCTTTATCCCAGTCCAAAAAGAACCTACATGAACGTATCAGACCTGGCTAACTCAGGACATTTTGTATCTCACCAAGACGTGTCCCTTTGATGGCGGAATATTGAATTAAGTTAAAATAAAAATTATAAAATTAGGCTTTTTACTGCTCTCCCTGTGGGCAGACCCTCCTAGGTTGGACGCTTGTCTGTGTAGGATTGTCTTCCTGGGCAGGACACAGATCACCAAGTCACTAAAACCAGAGCCCAGCCTTGGAAATGGTTCTTCACAGGCATGTTGTCGTCCCTCCATCTTTGCCCGTTGCTTGCATTTTCTGCTACGTGACTTCTTTTCCAACTTGTTGCTAACTGGAATATGTAATATTGAGTTTTGCCTTGTTTTCCACCTCATTTCTCTTACTCTATTAGTATCTTAAAAATATCCTAGTATCTTAGTAAATTAATACAGATGATTAAAAATCAGAAAATAACAAAGCGAAAACCAAAGCCAAAACAAAATCAAAACTATGAAAAAAATTTCAGCAGTTTCTCATTCGTAAGAATTTTAGTTCTCATATTGTTACTACTATAGATTTCAGAAAGTCTAAGTATGAGAAAGAAATGCTCTCCCTCTTCCTGGATTGGGCTAAGAAAACATTAATTCTCTAAATACTTCGCAAGGACAACTTTTGAAAACGGTGCTGTGTGGAAAAAAAAGTAAATGTTTTGTTTGTGTTGCTAGCAACCACTCTAGTCTAACATTTTTATCTGTGAACTGTATTTCTTTTGCAGATGAGAATTTATAAGATTTCAGGGGAAATATTTTCTAATTGAATCCATTCCAGTTTTTGATCTCAGCAAAGAACTTCCTTTATGAAAAGACGTGTTGTAAAACCGTGTTAATTTTAAGAATTAGGTAAAGGGTTTAAGAATTAGGTAAAGGGTTTAAGATAAGGGAATTTTTTTTGGTCTTTGTATAGATTCAGTTGACTTGAATTTCCAGAAAATCTATTTTTAGTTGAACGATTATTAGAACTTTAAAATGGAGTTCTTGAATGTGAAGCTTTTGAGACCTTCTATAATTTTAATAATCCATAGGGAAAAATTATTTGCTGTAGTTGAGTTTGTGGTGCCCATGAATGGATCTGACATCAGTGTACAAAATGACATTTGGTCACAAAGAAATGACCTGTGATCAGTTAATGCTCTGAAATGGCCTTGACCTGGGGGATAAAAATATCATATATTTTAATTATTCTTGTGTGGTAGAATTTGTAGTGTCATATTTTTAACAGTAATACTTAAATCCTCCCTCTGTCCTGTCTAACGAGACTGGTTAGTGCCAGAGATGAGAAACCTTAATGATGGAATTGAACAGTAAGAACCATAAGAATAGGGATGTAGCTGTAGTCAGATAGGAGAGAGAAAAATTTATATTCATTGCATTCCTGAACCTGAGGCAGTGCTTCTTTCTTCTATGTAAAAATAAGATTTTTGCTTTTTTTTTTTTTTTTTAATGTCTATGTAGTCTAGTCAAAGAGTCTTTGTAGACTCTTGGGTGGAAAGAAATAATGTTACTCATATCTTGATAATTTATGGGAGTGTTTCTGTCCTTTTTTGTGTTCAACACTGCCTGGAACTTTGGGCTTTCCTGGGATTTTGTCCTATCCAACACATACATCTTGTGATGAGTTGAGTATTTCTGTATTTGTGGGTGGAGCACGGCGTATCCAGACGTACAGATTGTCTGATTCTCTTTATTTTGGTTCAACATTGGTTGTTTGGGGTTTTTTTTTTGACTGGGGTAGAATATTACCATTCAGTGAAGTTTATTCTATTAAGTAGCTGGTGTTCAGATCTTTTTTTTTTTTAAACAAAGGGTGAAATACCAACCTGCAGTGGCTGCTCTGAGTGAGTGCTGGGTTATTACTCACGCTGGAAAATTGTTTGTAGTGCTGGAGCTGGGAACACTCTTATATTTTGCCTTGGTCTAGGCATTATCTCATGCTTATTCACGTGGTTATACATTTACTTTCCAAGGGGGGGAAAAAAATAAAAAAATATTAAAAAAAAAAATCGTGTGCAGTCCTGGAGTTGTTCACAGCATTATTCAGGGGGAATCAGACTCAGATTACTGCAAAATGTTGGTGTTGTTAGTTCCAAGGGTGTATTCAAGAAGCACTTTATAGTTTCCATTACTTCCCCAACCTAAAGGTCAGTGTTTGAAGGGAAGTAGCTCCCAAGACAAGTTGTCTTCATATCTGACAGTTATTACTCCAGACATTTCAGTTGTATTTTATTAAAAGTTCTCAAAGAAAGCTGCAGTCTGGGCTTCTCATGTAGGAATAGGATCAGTTGACAGGTAGCTTTAAAATACTCCCGTTATGCAGCATGTGATGTGGTGGTGTTTTTTTTTAATCTTGGAAGTATTAATCATTTATATTTTCATACCTTGGAACCTTTGCTGACGGTAAAATCACAGGCACTCCTGCCAGCCTTGCTTTTATTTGGTATATTTTTATTTATTTATTTTTTTGTTGTTAAAAGCACATTTGTATGGGTCTACCTTTCGTAATGTTTAAAGTAGAAGCTTTTCTGGAGGTCTTTTTTAAAGGCTAGCATTGGGCATTTTTAAGTGTTTCATGCTCATGCTTTGTGATTGACTGCTCAGAAAAAAGAGCTTCGCGCTCCTGCTTTAAACATTTCACTTAAATAAGCTTTTT
>WEKX01000807.1:21187-41802 GCA_013390025.1 Pitta sordida
TTTTTTTTTTTTTTTCTGGAATAATTTTTGACTTGGAAACCTGGACATAAACGCAGAATATTTGACAAAACACGCCTTCTCCCCCCTCCCCCTGCCAAAAGCGAGCTGATTAAATTAAAAATCCTTGGCGGACCTCCCCCCTCATACTTTTGGGAGGCTCAAAACCTCAAACACAAGTAAGTTGCTATGTGTTAAGTTTGTGTATCAGTTGTTTTATGGTAATGGCCCCATGTTCTGTTCTTAGCCTGATGAAAATAAAATCTGATTTAAGCTGTTTTACAAGGCTTTCCCCCCTCTGAAATCTAAGTTAACATAGCTGTGAACTGTTCATGTATTTAAGCCCCGAGACCCGAATCCAGATGTTACGTCTAGGGCGTATTGTGTTATTGCCACGCTATAAGTTACATTAGAAAAACAAGGCAGAAAACAAGTTTGGACCTGAAAGTAAAAGGTCATTTCCTAATTCGTTTAGGGCAGGTTTTAAAAAATAGTAAAAAAAAAGTGCAAGTGTTTTACCCTGCTTCCTAAGGAAACAAAGCTTATGTGATTGTGCTGTGTGCCTCTGCTGGCTGCCAGTCTCTCTTACCCCAATAACTCTTGAAACTCCTGGACAATTTCAAACAGATTTGACAGGAGTAAAGGTCTCAAAGATATCGGGTTCCTTCTAGTTTTGTGGAAATAGGTGCCTGGATGGAGAAGAGAGACCCTATTCATGCGCCTGCTTTGGAAAAAGCTGTGGAATGAGATCAACTGTATTATTAGACACTAGCAAATCCTCATGGGGGGGGAGAGAGAAGTTATGAATGCATTAAATAAGGGGCGGGGGGCGGGGGGGAAAGCTCTGACTGGATTTCTCACCTTTTTCAGACATCAGGGCATCCAGCACAAGAGTCATAACCAGAGGAAACCAGCCTTCAGTAGTTCCATTGCTCACAGACCTGCTGACTGCTCGGCGAGGTGGGAACATATCTGCTCCTGCCTTGGGGACACTGATTTAATGAGGAAAAACACGAGCAAATAAAAGATCCTTTCAGGATGTCCCCACTTCAGTTGTCTCCGTGGGCTGGGAGTTGAATGCACAGTATTGCCTGAGGTGTAGGAGGAGATGATAAAAGAGGAAGCCTTTGGATGTGTGCATAAAACGCAAACCTGCCAGGGGTTTTTTTGTGTGATAAAATAGTGATTTCATCCCGAATCCGATGAACTGCTCGAGTTGTTTGTACTTTAGTGTTATCACTGTTTGTGGAGCTGTTATGTCTACTTGCCCGTTCCGTATTTATTATTCTAAAAAAGTAACTGGTTCACCTGAAAACAATACCTGGTGAATCTGATTTTTATAGATTTTTGTCTTAAAAAAAACCCAAACAGAACCAACAAACACCACCACCCCCCCAAAAAAAGGGGAAGAAATAAAGAAATACCTGATGTTATGGGTGCTGGGTATTACTGCTGCAGTGCATTTTAGTAATCGGTGCATTTCTATCTTTAAGAGAATCAGTTGCATGGTGGTCAAAAAAAGGAAAAAAAAAAAAGAAAATAAAAAATGGAGGGTGAAATTAGTAGCAGCTTCCTGTAGCTTAGCACCTTGGGAGGTGAGCATTGCTGGGGTGAAAATACTCTACAGCTTTAACCGGTTCGTGCTACTTTTGGAACTGTATCTCATTATTTTTAACAAAGATTTGGCTCTCCTCTGTGTGTGTATTGTATATACACACGTGTGTATCTATATATATCTGTGTGTTTAAGGTTAAAGGAGGAAATGCACTCACACTTTTCAGAGCAAGTCATGTGAAATGGTTACAAAAGCACTCCCGAGGCAGTGAATCACAGCCTGGGTAGATCTTGACCAGACCATGTCACAGCTGTCAAAATTCAGTAGCTAAAGACCCTTTCAGCTTGGGTGGGATTAAGCTTCGCAGAAGTAGCTGATTGTGTAGATACGTGAAACATGGTGTTTCTCAGGGAGTGTAAAGATTAAACAAGGAAGTTTTCCAAAGGCTTTCAAGAAAGACATATAGATGCACGTAATGCCATTCATGAAAGAAGTCCATTAGTTTCTTGCTCGGTGTCTTTGGTACTATCTACGTGGCTCACTTTTTTTCTTTAATCATCTTTGGGAGATATTTAAGAGTTATCTAATGTTCTTACTATTTTCATTTGCCATTTTTTAAATCCCAAGCTGTCTAAAGAACCGGGTTCTGTGTCTGTTTTCTGTGAATTTTCACAGTCTTACTTTGTCACGACGTGTATTCGAAACTCCACGCGTAGTTCTGGTCGTCCACCGTTAAGAAATGCAAGTTGAAATTGGGAGGAGGATTGTATGATGGAGAAACTAAAATACACGGAGCCAAAGCTAGGCTGAGCACAGGTTCAGCAGAAAAAGTGACTGAGAAGTTTTATTTATTTATTTATTTTTAAGTTTGTAGGGTCTGAACACGAGAGAGGGAGAAGAGTGCTGTAGAGCAACGTCTGGGGTTGAACTGGAGGGTTCCAGAGTTCCTTCCCAGTCAGTGGCTTTATTTGCTTCCAGTTTGGCCCACACTGGGCTTCATGAGGGATGGAAGGAGTAACTTGCACGTGCAGGGCCTTCTTCATCCTTATTTCTACCTGTTTCCCAAAAAATATTTGGGGACCGCTGGTATAAAACAGCGAAACCAGGTGGAATTTAATTTCCTGTGGATGCGAAGCTGATGCGATGGAAATTTGTGTGGAAGGTGTCTGCAGCCTGCAGTAAAAAAACCCCAAACCCCGAGAAAAATAGCCTTCACTTATGTCAGCTGTTTTGCTCTGAAATAGGTGTAATGCCTTCGTCAAGGAGGAAACTTGTTGTTTTGTTTTCTTTTTTAAGGATGAAGTAATACTTTTCTCATAAATGGCATTTCAGGGGGGAAAGGTGAGAGCGCAGAAAGGCAGGATTTTTATCTGAAGCTTGTTTTCTGTAATTGCTGATCATATTTTTACACTGTCTGATGTAACCTGCCAGATTTCTTGGCTTCCATGGCGCTTTTTGATTTTTTTTTTCTGGCTTCCTAGAGTTTGCTGTTACAAAAAAGCAACTTCTGCTTTCACGTTGTCATCGCTGCATTGTGCAAGTCTAGTGTACTCGTTTTATTACCACACCCAGGGATGTCATAGTTACTGTTGAGTGATTTCCCTGGAGATAATAGTGGCACAGCTTTAAAAAATCAAGACGACTCGCTGATTGACTTAAGAAATAAAAATGGTATAATGCTTTCCAGACTCAGGCTCGTAACAATACTTCCTTTGTGTGAGTGTCGGCATCATTCATTTGTAGGTCATATTCTTTAACCCTGTACATGAATTTTCATTAACGTTTTCGTCTTTTAAATTCTTGGGTATTTTCACAGTGAGAACTTATTTTAATCAGAGTATTGATTCTGCCTTATTTCATTGCATTCAGTGCTGTCCTGAATGTTATGGCTGATCTCAAGCTCTGTGGTGAAGAGTTTACTGTCACTACCGACAGAAAGCTTTGGTAGGTGACTTCAGGGTAGTTTACCTTTAATATCTTCTCTGTGAAGGTAGTTCTAGGTGTAAATTTGTGCAACGGTTTTAAAAATGAGTGACTACAGCATTTGTTTTGGTTTGGCTCTGGAGATGGTGAAAATGGGAGTTTTGAGTGACCAAAACACACGGTTTTGGAGTATGAGATTTTTATCCCCCGAAAACATCGTGGCCTCTCTTCCATGCAGTCATAAGTAGCATGGAAAGGCCAGGCTCTAGTAAGGCAGGGCTCTGCATTTGGAATATCCCTGCCAGTGTCACTCCTTCCTAGTGCAGGAGAGGTGTTGGGGATGAAACTGTTGGATCAAGTCTAGAGGAGGACATGGAATTGACAAGAGGACTGGAGCACCTCCCCTGTGGAGACAGGCTGAGAAAATTGGTGGTGTTTCATCCTGCACAAGAGAAGGTTTCGTGGAGACCTCAGAGCACCTTCCAGTGTCTGAAGGGTCCTCCAGGCAAAACGGAGAGGGACTATTCATCAGGAGCTGTAGGGGTCAAACAAGGAGCAATGGGTACAAGTTGGAAGAGGGGAAATTTAGGTTACATATTAGGAAGGAATCCTTCCCTGTAAGGGTGGGGAGGCCCTGGCACAGGTTTCCCAGAGAGGCTGTGGCTGCCCCATCCCTGGAAGTGTCCAAAGGAGCTGCCTGGGACAGTGGAAGGTGTCCCTGCCCATGGCACAGGATGGAATTGGATGGTCTTAAAGTCCCTTCCAAGCTGTGATTTTGTGATTGTGTGATCAAGACAGGGCGATGACAAAAGGATTCGTCATCGTTGTTGTTGTTGTTGTTGTTTGGGTCTCCAGGGTTTTCCTGCTCCATCTCAGGGGTCACAGCTACTTTTACAAACAGGCAGGGAATGCACAGCTGCTCCAGGCTGGTGGGCTGCTCTGGAATTACTTTTTTTCCCCTCAAACTCTTCTTTAATGCGTATTTCCCTGGTGAAGGGAGATTTCTCAGGCAATATCTTGCAGGAGGCAGCATCTGTCTTCGAGGATGTAGGTGTTCCTAATTATGCAAACACCACCGTTTGAAATACCCACAGAAATACAGAGCACAGGGATCTCTGAGTCCTTGTCAGGGACAGGAAAAGTGAAATCTGAGTGAGGTGAGTTAGAGTTGGTTCTGTTAAAGGCTGTGGGTTGACTTGTACAATTAAAACTCCTATCAATTACGTAGTTCCCACGCTAGGAATATTTTCATTTTAAAATCAGCCCTGAGTATGGTAAGTGTTAGAGTTAAGTGTGGCCTCTCTGAAAATTGATTGTTAGTTGGTTTTCAAAACAGAGAAGGAAAATTTAAAATATTGTAGGTTATGATTTAATAGCAGAGCCACACATACATATATATATATATGTATGTATGTGTGTATCTGTGTGTATATTCATATTTATGTCCTGGCAGGACAAGAAAGGACAAAATCTGAATATTTTTCCCAACGCCGTGTAATTATACCATCCTTTAAATAAATTTTGGATTAAAAAATACTGTTAGAAATGATTGTTGGGATACTTAAGTAACACAGAGTGAAATCACAACCAGCAGAGCTGATGCAATGAGAGTCTCCAGCATGATTCCTTTTTTTTTTTTTTTCTTCTAGACTAGTATGTCATAATGAAAAATTGTTGTTATTGGAAATTAGCTCACTGTTATTATTTAGCTTCAAATTCTGCCTCAGAAGGGAGAGTGTGCAGGCATTGCTGTGTGAATGCCTCCTCCTCACAGTGTTTAACCTCTGATACTTCTTGGTAACTCTCATTTTTAGTGCAGTATAGAAATGGAAAGATTATACGTGGGTTTTTTAATACAAAATTAAAATTCACCCTCTGTGTAGAATCAGGTAATTTTCCTGCAGCTTTGGAATTTTCTGTGAAAAACGTGTGTTGTCTTGTATTTTAATAACTTCTTTTCTCCCATGTGAGGCACATCTTCCTGAAAGCACAAATAAATAAAGAAAAATTACTCAAGAAACTTTTCACTTACTTCTGAAATATTTGTATCTTGTGGTTGAAATCACTTCTTTTTCATCTGAAGGAGACAAAAAGTGGGCAGGCTGAGAGGTGAGGGGAAAATTATATTTTTGCCGTAATCTTCTAATTTTGTGTTTCATTTCTTAAGCTTAAACTCTGGTCCACTGGACACATGGTGGCTGTGATATAATTTTCTAAATTTTCCTGTGTTCATCTTGACAGGTTTTAAAAAAAATTAAATAAAAGCCCAACAAACAATAAAACAGGTATTGAAGGGGAGCCTCGTGTCATTTACCCTGGGGCCTGGGGCAGGTCTGCTCCTTTTCTGTATAAATTAGGTGTTTAGTGCTTCAGTGTTTTACATAATGTTTTCTTGGATGGTCTGAAAGGAGAAGTAGAAAGCAAATTCATTCTCTCTGCAGGTGATAGAACCAGAGAGCTACAGCAGCTGTAAGAATGTCGAGAAATTCAAATTGATCCGGGGGGGGCAGCGGCGTGCAGGAATTTACAAAACCGATTAAAATTCGAAATTTGCCGTTACAATTTTACAGAATCACCTTGGAAACCCGTGATCCAAACCAAAGACGTGTTGTATGTCAAGTTAGCTCAGTGAAGTGTCAGTGATATTTTCTTTCACTCCCGCAGTAAGCAAGGTCTGTTGTTTATCTTGATGTCCCACCCAGTTAACTGCTTGTTGTGGCGTTCTGGGCTTTAACCACTTCTGCTGAGTCTTCCTAGAACTGTTCCCAGTTCCAGTGCTATGGTTTTGGCAGTGAAGGATAACTGGACTCTTCCTTGGTTTGTTTGCGAGGAAAAGCCGAGCAATGTGTGGGCAAACTAATGCCTTGCTGTCAGTGTTGGACTTGAACACTTAGAGAGATGAGCCACCGAATTCTCTGTGTCCCTGGTGTGTGTTTGTGATGACAAATGTCTGCTGTGCTCTCGACGTGATTGTGGTTGCAAGTGGTGCCACACCTTCAGATGGATTCCATTGCTGCTCACGTTAACCCCATGCACCACTATCGGCTGGGGGAGGAGTGGCTCGAGACTAGTGAAGTGGAGAGAGACTTAGGTGTACTGATTGATAGGAAACTCAATATGAGCCAGCAGTGTGCCCGGGTGGCTAAGAAGGCCAATGGCATCCTGGCCTGCATCAGGAACAGTGTGGTCAGTCGGTCCAGGGAGGTTGTCCTTCCCCTGTACACAGCGCTGGTCAGACACATTTTGAGTACTGTGTGCAGTTCTGGGCTCCCCAGTTTAAGAGGGATGTTGAGCTGCTTGAGANAGGGTCGTGCATATTTTACCCTTCTCTAATTTGGACAACGGTGATTTGTCCCCATTTGACATGTTTGCATTATCTCAGTTGATCATATGAGAGCACAAGACAAAAATTAATGTCCTCCCCTTGCTCTTTCCTTCACAGTGTGTTAAGTAGAAGGTTGTGTCGCTGTTTATCTGTGCTACTGTGGCTCTCTATCTCTGCAGCCGGTGTTCAAGTGTGCCCCGAATTCTTTGTCCAAATAGCGTGGCGGTGGCTTGCAAGTGATGAAAAACAGTTTCCTTTACGCAAATGTCCGTCTTTGTTAATGCTGTCAGCCAGCAAGTGCGATATTCGGGGAATACACGCCCATCTGCGGGCTGCTGATAAAGTAATCTAATTTCCAAAAATAAATTAAAAGCATCTCTTCATCTGCGGCCATCAGATGTACGTCAGCTAAAGACAACAACACATTGGGGGACAGCACGTGTGAACGTGGAAGGGAGATCAGTGGTTAATTGGAAATTAAACCTTTGGGTTTGACACGTTTTCTGGCAGGTTGACCCTGCTGAAGAAGGTCACGATGGTATCATGTGGTGTTGTCAGAGACTTCCACAGATAAAGAGATCCAAGTCGAAGGGCTGTTGCTTGTTTCGAGCAATGCCTTTGAAAGCTTAGCAGGAAATTCTTACCAGGCCTCTTTTAGCAGAACTTCGTGCACAGTGGTAGTGAAATCTGCTTTTTAAAAGGTCTTAATGAACGTTACGTATTTTTTTCGTGAATGTTTTTTATTTAGTTCTTTTTCCGTGCCCTCCCAAGTAAAATGAGGCGAAAAGGGAATGAAGTGGCGTTTCTCATTTTAATAGGTGAGGTGCCACAGCACAGGCTGAACTCTTCTCACACATGTACCTCTTAACTTTTCATATATTTAAAGATGTTATTGCTGTGCATTCCACTCGAAAATATGAGTAGAAGTCCTATTCATATGGAAATCCTACACCATTTATGCCAGACTTTTTGATAATTGCAAGAGTACAAGAGAGGACCCCTTCTCGTTCCAAATACCCCTCACTAACTCAAGGTTTCTGCAGGCATTTCAAACCAAAGCCAAGTCATTTAAATGCCTTTTTTGCTGAAAGGTCTGCCTCTGTTGTCATTTAGCGCTGGCCAAGGTCTGGATTGTGTCATCCAACCCACTCTGCTTTTCTCAGGGCCTGCTCCCTGGGTTTTCCATGGTGCTTCTGGATGTGGAGAGGCTCAGATACCACCCCCCTCCCCGAGGGTTCTGTAGGCTCTATCAGCTGCAGAAGTGTCCCCTGAGGCAGCTCAGAGACCCCATCCCCTGCCCACTCCAGAGCACCAAAGCCAGGCCCTTCATTTTCTCGAGATAACGGGTGTGACCCTCTCCGAGCAGCCTCAGTGCCCTCCTGCCATTGCCTCCGGCTGCCCCCATTGGGTATTTGTGTATCTTCACCCAGATGTGTGTGTCTGTAGTTCATCTGGTGCTGGTTTATGTGTGTGGCTGAGTTATTCCTCCTTCAACATAATGAAAACAACTGCGTGCAAGTTTTCTGCAGTTTCTCCCAGACCGGGCAGAGCAAATCTGTTCAATCCTGTTGTATCCCCTGTTCAGCATCCCCATTGCTGAAGAAATATAGGAATTCATTATGGATCCTGTCCTTTACTCTCTCTCAATTAATGAGGCCACCTATTTATTCAAAGGACTCCTTTTATTACTAAGATGGATGGGATCCCCTCTCCCTGTTCCCCTCTCCACACTGACCAGCCCCAGCACCTGCAGTCTCTGCTCAGCACATGGATGCTCCAGACCCCAAATCACCCCTGTGTCCCTCCGGAAATAATTGCCATGTAGATTATTCCACAGTTCTCTGTGTGGCAAAGCGACTGTGAAGTATTTCTTAGTGCTTATTAAATATTCATTAGACTTTACTGGAGCAGAGTTTCGCGATCCTTCCCGCGCAGCTGGAATAACTGGTTGTGTGTCCCTGTGTCCCAGTTCAGGCTGGGGTCCGTGAAGCTGCAGGCAGCCCTCAGCCCGGCCGAGGTGGTGAAGGAGCTGATCAGTTACTGCCTGGACAACCTGGCGAAGCTGCAGGCCAAAAACCAGCACCTGCAGAGAGAAAATGAGAGGCTCTTCAGCGACTGGAGCGCCACAGAGAAGAGGTGAGTTCCAAAGGGTGACGCTTGAGGAAACCCACCAACAGGCAATCACAAATTTTTATGCCCTTGGTTTTGAGCTCAGTTACCCACAGCGCACGTGGCTGTGGATTTCCCTCCTTTGTCAAAGGTAAAACTGGTGTCACAAATTTCCAATTAAAGCCGGTTTTAGCTTTATGAATTAGGAAAGAACCCCCACCTAATTTCCGTTGAATCCTCTTCACTTTCATTAGGAGGCCTTTTCCTTAAAGTTATTTTGTTTTGCGATTCTTAGCGCCGGCAGTTTAAATTATTGGCATTTTTGAGTGGGAAACGATTTGCCGTTGCTTTAATCTGTTTGGCTTGTCGAAGCAGCCAGAGTTGGAAAACTAGCTGTGGTATTGTGGGGAAAAAAGAGCGAATACTTCACAAGAGATTTTCATAATTGCTGTTGCATTTATGATCTGAATTGTCTGTCAAGTCTGTAGTGAATGAATCTGTGCTTGTTTCGGCATAAAACTGAAGTCAGGGAAGTCAGAGATTTATCTTGTTTTTCTATAGCTTTACCTGAAAAAAACCCACATTTAAGAAGATTGATGAAAGAATGCAGCTAATTGGCGTTAATTTACCTTGAAAAAGAGACTTAACTTTCGGGAGGAGTTAGTTTTGTTTCCTCCTCATTAAAATGAGTAACAATTTCTCCCGACAGTGTCCCTGACAAGCGCAGGGCCTCCCTAAGTAGTGTTTTACTGCTTAACAGTGCAATCGAACAATAGTGTATTGTATAACCAGTGTTCTGTACTGCATTACACGCTGATATGTAAGAGGCATTAGTGCTTGTATCAATTTCCATGGTGGGGTGGCACTTCTAACAGACTTTGCACTCGAATCTGTGAAAAGTGGTGCCTTTCTTTAGCGTGTCTGTAGTTTGAACAGACAAAAAGATGATTTTTCGAAACACACACTTGAAGGTTTTATGGTCACGAGTCTTTGACTGTGTCGGCTGAATATAGAATAAATACAATTTAAAAATAATTTTCATCCTAACAAATTTTTTTTGTTTATTTGTTTTGGTTGGGTTTTTAAAATTCTTTTTTGCCACAGCCCAGTGTACCCCCGTTGTCTCTCTTTGCTCTTTTGCCTCCAAATGCCGGACCTAGTTCCTCTGAGCTGAACAAAGCTCTGCCTGTCTTTGTTCAGTAGAGGCAGGATTTCGGGATTTACATTCTGTGTCTCTCACGGTGCTGAGTGGTAAAACATCAAATACAAAGCACGTGGTGTGGAGAATTGTGCTCCCGCCTCGCCTGGAGCGAAGGGATATCGGCTCCGCAGTTCCAGCCCCTGCCGTTCCCTGTGCCCAAAGTCTCTCTCTTCAAGACTTCATTAGAATTAAAACATAGCGTGCAGACTTCTGGGGGCTGTTTTTATTCCAGTTATGATTCTGTGTAATGATTCAGTGATCCCATTTCCATTTCCCCGCTTCGATTTTTATGACCGTCACAAAGGTTCTGTGAGCAAGTGGGTGCCCAGGGGTGGAAGGGATGTGTGTGTGTGTGTGTGTGTGTGTGTGTGTGTGCACCTCAGGGATGTTAAAATACCAGAGCAGAACAGATTTTTTTTTATTTCATATAGATAATTGAAGGCCAGGTTGGACGGGGCTTGGAGCAACCTGGTCTAGTGGAAGGTGCTCTTGGCCATGGCAGGGGGTGGGACTGGCTGAGCTTTAAAGTCCCTTCCAATCCAAACCGATCTGTAATTCTGTGATTCTATACTAATAATTAGGGTGCTAAATATAGAGTGATAATAATCTGTAGCAAAAGGGTCCCTCGAACAATAAAAATGAAGTTTCTGCTCTAGACATGATACGCATTTTGCTCTCCAGACATCCAAAAGCGGTGCCAAATTCAAAATAGCTGCTAATTTATGTTGGAGTCAACTGCAGTGACAGTATATTCAAACCACAAACAGCTTATAAAATTGCAAGCTAGGTACTTTGGTGCTTGAAACTGACTCTTCAGCATTAGCTCATCAGGATTCCATACCGTTGCCAATGCTGTGGGAAGGGTGGCTCTGAAATGTAGTGGGAGCAGTGCCGTGAGGTACAGGAATTATTTCAGAGCCCTGAGAACAAGGATGAATAGCAGAGACGTCGAATTCTTTCTTTCTTGGCATTGGATTGTGGAAGATGCCACCAGTAATTAAATAAATGCCGCTGAGTTGCGGTGGTTCACGCCGACCTCTGCGAGCAGCTGTGGGCTTGGGTGCTCAAAAGTTGTCTTTGAGATGATCAGCTCCTCTGTTTGGCCTGGGGAAGGTGGTGTTTCGGGGAGACGAGTCACACACAAGGCAGCAGCGCCTGATGAATTGCAATTAAAACTTGTATTTGTGACTGATGAGGTGCTGGAATGGAGCCCAGGCAGCTCTGCTTGGTGGTCACGTAATTCGGGAGATTCAGTGAATCCTAAAGGCTCTAAAGAGCCACCCCACCTGCATAATTAATCCATCCCTGCTCCCAGGCAGCAAGGGGCTGTTGCTTTTTAATATTATGAGTATCAGACGTGCCACCTTGTAGCACATTTTAAAGGCCCACAACTTGCAAATGCAGCATTCATGTAATACTGATTTACACTGTGTTATGCCAAATTAATGTCATTCCTGTGTCTGGAGAATGTATTTCTTCGTGGGTAACTTTAAATAACGGGGGGGGGTGGGGAAAAAAAGTAGTCGAAAAAAGGTGTGCACATAAATGAGAACAATCATATAAGATTAACTGATGGCATGCTACTAATTGGTTTTGCCCACGGGGGAGAGTTAATATTCTAATCTATGCATACAAGTCAGTAGGTATGTTTCAAGATGCTAATTTTTGGCTCTGGAGACCAAAGGAATTGGCTGGAGTTGCACTGGATTCCTGTGCTGTGCTGCTTGTGGTCCAGCTTGACTTCACTGGAAGTTTCCATTTATGTGGATTTTCGATGAGGGGCAGCGCTCAAGGGGCCTCACTGAAATTATCTTGCGTGGCACCTTTTTTTCTTTGGACAGGTCAGCAAAATTTCTCAGCGCAACTATTTGAACCAACCTCAAACCAGTGCCTTGGCAAAGGGAAGGCACATGAGTAACCACTTTCCCTGGTTTGTGTGTGGGAGAGAAGACCATTCCACAGGATTTGATACAGAGAGGATTAGCATATTTTAGACAAAACCCTTTTTTTCTGCCCCCCCTCATTTTTATGTATAAAGACACAACTGGTTTTAAAGCATGTCCAGGCTCTTCTGGGCCCTGTATTAGGATTTATGATTCATTGTGAATTGTCTGTTTGTTCCCCACTAAACAGTTAACTTCCCTTTTGTAGGTGGAAAGTCTCCTGGTAGTTGATTAGTACATATGATCTTCCATTTAGGAATTATTGAACTGATATATATGGTAATGGTGTTCTGCTATTTGCATTTAAATTAGATGAATTATTTATCAACTATCAGGCATGTCCCTGAAGCCTTGCACAGTAGACCTAACACTTCTTGTGATTTTCTTTTTTTTTTTTTTGCTATTGTCTTTCTCTTTACATCATGTATGGTTTTGATCTGCGAGCAAAGTAATTGATATTTTTATAAGAATTCTGTTGAAATCTCTTACCTTACAAATAAGTTACGTGGGTTGGCTTTAGTAACAAAATGAAACCCCTGAAACATTTTTTACCAGCATTGCACAGGTTGGTTGTCATGGTTTAATACAAGTTAAGAGCATTTGTCGTACGTATTTGCCATGATCAGTAAGACTGTCAGGATATTTATTTTCCTGTAATGTACAGAGCTAAAAAAATACGTGTACAAATAGTTTTATATTTCCATTGTACTTCATTTTATTGATATTCACCTACCCACAAGTACACATTACAATTTAAAAAAACCCTAAAGAATATTTCACTCTGAAGGTATTCATTAAGAGCTTTAAAATGTTTAAATGCTTTGGGTTGGTTTTTTTGTCCCCCTCTTCAAATCTATTTCGTGTCAAGAGTGTGTGGTCCAGATTGGAGACCTGTCAAACTTAACTATGTCTGTTTATAATCTTATTATGTGTATCCTGTGAAGGTATGGCCACTCTGGTGATTTAGCATTGAAAATAAAACATATTGTTATTTAAATTAAAAAAAAAATAAAACACCAAACCCAAACAACTTCTTTTGGCCCCCTCAGACAAGAGATGCTGGACTTGGCCCTACAGGGTTTGGGATGGGGGTTCCTGTAAGAGAAAGTCTGGCCTCAGGACAGAATTTTCTTCCAGGAAACAGCACGTTTTGAGAGGAATCAGTGTAACAGTCGATTTTACATTGCAGGCTGGAAAAATGTGTGGAGGCCAAAGAGGAGCTGGAGGCAGATCTTTACACCCGTTTTGTCTTGGTGCTGAACGAGAAGAAGGCGAAGATCAGGAGCCTGCAGAAGCTGCTGAGGGAAGCCGAAGAGTCTGCAGCAGAAGCCGAATGTACAAGGTGCTCCTCAGTTTTCCTGGGATCCCTGATGCATTTTGTCTGATGCACGTTTTGGGTTAGTTCCTGTTTCTTTGGCCCTGGCGGGGAATGACGGATCTCCCTGGCTGAGAGAGCTGGGTTGTCCATAACAATGCTGTTAGTCATGGGAGAGGAGGATTCTTCCTGGCATCCCTGCGTATTGCTTTGGATGCTTACCCAGGAACTGAATATCCAGTGAGCCTGTCCCGTTTGCTGCTGGGCTGTGGCTGATTTTCCAGCCAGAGCACGTCCCTGCCCGTATCCATGGGTGGTAATTTCGTGTGCATTCTCCCCTGAATCATTTAATTCCTGCAGGAAACAGAAAAAGCCTGATTATTCTTTCCCCCCCCCCCCCCCCCACTTTTTAAAAAAATGTGTTCTAGGGATGGTGTGGCTCCTACTCAGGTGGTTGTAAAGAGAGAAAAAGACTATGATGGCAGCACTGATGAGGAGAGTGGGACTGTAACCCAGGCCTCGTTACCATCAGGTAAGACAGAAAGTATTGTCTTTGGGTGATCTCCCAGGCAGGTTTTATGTGAATAAACCTTGAGGAAGACAGAACACCACCTGACAGATTGCTCTGTGACAAGCCAGCCTGAAAGCCTTGAAAATACCTCTCTTGGAGCAGAGGATAATACTGGCATTTTCAAATTAGAGAGAAGGAGGTTTAAAAGCACGTTGCACAAGGGAAGGCGCTGTCATTTCTTCCAAAATGACAAATTGCACACTTTGCAGAACTAATGACAGTCTTAACAGTATCTGAACCATCAACAGTCCCATTTGAAATTCTAGGAATCATGATGTGCATGCAGTGATTGATAAAGTGCAAAAATGTAGTTCCTGACAGTTTCAATGGTGTTTAAAAGGCGGGAGGGGAGGGGAGGTTTAACAGCTATAAAAAGAGCTGTGCGCATAAATGGAATAAAAATGTATTTATAGCAGCAGAATTCAATTTAATATGTCAGTGAATTTTTGGCCTTGCGAAGATGCTCATGAAACTTAATTTGACAAGTGTTTCCGGGACTGGAATCTTGTAAAATGTGTGGGGTACAGCGATGGCCCTCTCTGCAAAACCAGATATTTAACTGTGAACCAGGATTCTGGCAGGTTTTTGACAAGCTAATAGGGCAAATGCCATCAAATTTTCCCAAACTGCATTGATTGTTGCTAAATGGTTATATATTTGTTTATAGAGATAGATAGATAGATAGATAGATAGATAGATAGATAGATAGATAGATAGATAGATAGATGGATGGATGGATGGATGGATGGATGGATGGATGGATGGATGGATGGATGGATAGATAGATAGATAGATAGATAGATAGATAGATAGATAGATAGATAGATAGAAAGAAAATCTTCCCTTCAGGTCTGCAAAGTTTGGTATAGATTCTCTCACTGGAAGTTTTCCTTTCCACTGTAGGTAAATGTAATGAAGACAACCCTGTGTTCCTCTAAAGCACCGTTTTTCTGTGCATACTGGGAGCCAGGAGTGTTCCAGGGGCCGTTACCAGTGACGAACAGCTTTGTCACTCCTGTGAGCCTGCCTGTTGAGAGCTTCCTGGGGTAATAAAAAGTAGGCAGAGCTTTCAGGCAAATGGAGAGAGATGAAATAATGGGGACAAGTCATTTATTGGGGTACCGCGCTCCTCAGAATTCTTTGCTTTCAAATGGTGGTTGGTCAGTTCAGATGACAAGGTGAGAAATATTTTGTGAAAAGGAGGGGGGAAATGGAAGGCGTTGAGGTCTTTTTGTGGATTCAATGGGACTTAACTGTCTCAGTGAGAGGTCTGTGATAACCATGTGTTTAAAAATGCAAAAAGAGGTCTGAGGCAGACCACGGCTTGGTGGAGAAAACAGTGATTTAGTGATGGGTGGATAATGAAGCTCGCAGAGACACATGAGGCATCGAGGACTGTAAGATATCAAAGACAATATTTGAGGTGTTTTTTGTTGGTTTTCCAGTGGATTTGTCATTTGGCATTTGCAAAAGGGAAAATAAATGGCACGTTTAGTTATCAGTCTGGTGTTGACCTGATGCGAATATTGGAACAAGACCCAGAGAAGAAAAATTTAAAGAAAAATATTAAGAATGGTTGATTGCAATCTTTGTAAATGGGCAGAAACTGGAGCCTGAGAGCTTGGTACTCATGTCACCTGTGGTGAGATGACCTGCTGACTGCTCCAGGTACAGTGAAGCAACAGAGGGACTTCAAAGGGGAACTAACACAGCATAATGCCACGATTTTCAGTCCTATGACAGCTACAAGTCACTTGGGAAAACCAACCCTGTCTCCAGCTGTGCTTAGTGTAGTTCCTTCTGCCACACAAAGTGGGAATATCTCCAAGAGTTTTCATCACCTTCCCCATGTTGGGACTCACCAAGAGCTCCTGGACACAGTGCTATGTCTGGTTTGGACATCCAGATTTGAAGAAAAATGTCAATTTTAGCAAGATAGGGACAATAATGTGGTAAGAGCAGAAGCTTTCTCCTTTACACTACCAGGTAAACTCTACCCTAAAAGTTTACATAAAATTTCAGGGGTTTTGGCATCTACAAGTAATATTTGTAGGTATGATTTATTGTTTGCGTTTTGATCCCTGCTTTCACTGCAGTCCAATAAATGGTTGAGCAGCAGCTACTGATTATGTGTTGGGCAAGGCCTGTGAGCTCCTCCTTGAGAGAGGAAGGAAGGGATAAAGGAAATCCTCCTACTGTTAAACAGTTTTTCATGGATGGGGTGTCAGGAATGTTTCTGGGGAGCAGTGGGAGGTTGCTTTTAGTTTGGTGTGTTATTGTTTTTGCTCCAGGGTTGGTAAGATTCTATCTGAGTTACCAAAACCAGTTGTTTTCACTGCTGGTACATCAACAGAGTTCCACTGGAGCAGGTTTGGAAATACCACAGAGATGTGTTGAGTTGAATGACTGTTGTTCTTTTCGTGTGCTGCTGCCCACAGGACTTGTTTTTCCTCTAAGAAAAAGTATCAAAAACGGGTGGAAATGATTGTCCTGCATTTCTCTTAGGCCTCAAAAGGAACTCTGCATGATGCAAGACGTTTCTGTCATTTTAGAATGCAGAAACAGTTATTCTCTAAGTGTTAAGGCATTGATTTGGTTTAATTAAGGCTTCATTTAATTATTCTTTAACCATTCTGGATTAAGGACAATCCAGAGCACAGCTTGGCTATTATTGACTTTCTTCTCCTCTCTGCTGAATTTTAATTGTTTTTACTTACCCAACTTCTGAAGAATAACGTAGCAGGTGGGAGATGAACGATGGAAGGAAGTATTTTACAACTTATTATTGTAATTTCCAGTTATATGTGGCTGCCTGTAGACAAAACAAGGCTACTGGGCACCAGTTTGTGCTCAGCTTGCATCCTCTCCATTTCCGTTTCTTTTGTCCCTGAGCTCCTTAGTTGTATTTCACACTGGTGGAAGTTACTGCTCCTTGGGGTGGGGACGGATCTCATGATCTGGCCTGTTGGATTTAAGAAAGTTTCATGATCAGAGTTCCTTTCCAAGAGTATGTGGATATACCATATTAAGTGAGTCCACAGGCATTCAGTGCTCACGCTGTTCTGCAGGTTTTGATGGCGAGGGCAGATCCAGAACTGGTTAAAATAAACTCACTGCAATGCCCACAATAAATAAGAGCAATCACCTTCCCATTTCCCACTGCTTCTCTGTGAAAATGTTCTCATCCCTTTCATTCACATCCCTGCCTTGGGGATTGCATCTTATGCCTTCAGGAGTCCGTAGGCCTTTAAATTTAATTAGCTCTCTTGTGTAGTCCAATCCACTGATTGCTCGATGCTGTTGGTTAATAAGCTTTGATCAAAGTTAATTTAAAAAAAAAAATGAAAGCCTGTTGTAACAGCCCCTGACTGTGCTGTGCAGTTAAAGTCCCATCTATGAGGGCTTCTCTTTAAAAGTCTTTTGTTCAGCACTTTTTAGTACTTAGCCATTTTAATTTACTTCAGGCTTAAATTATTATTTTTATTTTTTTTGTCAAGCTGTAATTGGAAATGGTTCTTCCCAAGGAATAATCTCATTTCCCTTTCCCTTAAAGCTGTAGATACCATTTTTTTCCCCCTGAAACTTAATATTGATTTTTTTCCCCCTCATAACCTTGATGGTTTTATGCCTGTAAAATGTTCGTCGTTGCCAAGCTTCTTTCCTTCTGTGTTTTACTGGGAGCAATGGTCAAAATATGTTGATATTACAAATAACAGTATGTTCCCCATCCCTTTAAAAATCCCCTTTTGAATATTGCACCGAGGGATTTATAATGTACTGCAGGTTAGATGCAGCAACACTGGCTAATCTGAGATCAAAAAGTGCTTGTTTTTGTGTTGTCAACACACTGCTGAATATTATACGTGGAAGAACTTTATTTCTGTGGTGAGTTGTGAAATTTTTTCAACTATGGGTACAGCTCTGCTTAAATCATCATGTTAACTGTATGAGACTTAAATTTTAGAATTATTTTCAGCCCAAGCTGGTAATTCCAAGCTTAATTTACATCTGTGAATCCTGTGTTGTTTTGGTTTTTTTTTTTTTTTTTCCCCTCTGCTTAAAAACAGAGATAAATTTACCTGCTCGGGGTTTTGAACAGACGTCAATTACATATTTCATGTTTCCCCCCTCCTCCAATAAACAATTAAAGAGCTGCTTATCAGGTGAGGAGGAAACTCCTGCCGATCAACAACCTGCCTGGGGTCATCCCCATTCCGGTGCTTTTTGTTTGTATTTTACGTCTGTATTTGTTTAGTGCCCAGAGTGATGGTCCTTTGGGGATCTGTCGTAATTGAAGGAAACAGCGATAATTATCCTTCTTTTACCAAAATATGCTTCCATACATGTGTTTAAAACCATGGAAATGATACTGAATTCAGTGCACAACGACGATTTCATTATGAATTTTCTCCTTCCACTATTCCCAGGTTGCTCCAACCTGGCCTTGGACACTTCCAGGGATGGAGCAGCCACAGCTTCTCTGGGAAACCTGTGCCAGGGCCTCCCTGCCCCTATTGGGAAAAATTCCTTCACAATATCCCTTTTAACCCTGCCTCTGGCAGTTTGAAGCCATTCTCCCTTGTCCTGTCCCTCCAGGCCCTTGGAAATAATCTCTCCCAATGTTTCTTGTAGCCTCTTCAGGCCCTGGAAGGCCACAATCAGGTCGCCCCAAAGCTTCTCTTCTCCGGGCTGAACAATTTGAACCCTCTCAGCATCAAAAATGTTTAAGCATACCTCATGACACGCCGAGAACAAAATAACTCAGCTGCAAGTAAGGGAGTGCAAGACTGGTGGGTCTTCAGTAGATCTAAGAGTTGGTTTCCCTTTTTTGGCTTTGCTTCCTTTATCCCTTGTTTTTTTGTTTCTTCTGACTCAGTGAATAGTTGATTTGAAACAGATTTTAAACGTAAGCAGGTGTCAAAATTGTCATGCTAGATAAAATAAGAAAATGATTGTATTTTATTTCAAGTGGTAAAATTGTATGAGGGGAAAAAACTGCTTTACGGAATAGAAACCCTAAATGGTAACACTGACTGATAGACAAATTCCACATAACTCATCTGGCACATTGTGAGATTTCTTGAAAAGCAAAAAAGACCTTTGAGAGGGTTTTTTTGGTTCGGAGTTTTTCCTGTTTGGTTGGGGTGGGTGGTTTTGTTTGTTTGTTTGTTTGGAGTTTTTGTTTGGTTTTGGGGTGTTTTCTGTTTGGTTTTTGTTGGTTTTTTAATTATTTTAAAGTTCCTTTTCATCTCGAGGAGGGAAGGCTGTGTTCTTCTTGGTTTTGAAGGTTAACCTGAGCTTTTAGATTTATGCTCCTTCATGTTCAACAGCCTCCAGTGTTTTTCAATATATGTTTTAAAACAGCCTCGTTTTTGCTGTACTTAAGTTAAATCTCTGTTAACTTCGGGTGCACAGACTCGTGCCACCACCTCACCTGAGCACGCAGCTTTCAGGCAGAGATTTAACTTAAGTACAGCAAAAATGAGGCTGTACTTAAGTTAATCTCATCCTAAAGACCTAACTCTTCTTTAAAAAGACTTTTCCTTCTCTTGTTTCTTGTAAAAATGTTGTTTATAACTCATTACCAATTCTGTACCAATATTACTCCTCATGCAAACAGGAACTTGGATGCTCAGGGAGCAGCTTGGTACCCGTTGTTCTAGAAATTTGGATGTCTGAATTAAAATGTGTGCCCATTTTTAATTGTCTTTTTTTGTTTTAGGTGTGTGGAGTAAAATATAGGACTTACTGTGTAGATATCAATTGTTTCCAATTCCAGCATAATTAAATTTTTTTTAAAAGGTACATTAGCATATACAGAATTACAAAGAATTACTATTTCAGTTGGAAAATACCATAAAGGTCATCCAGTCCAACCTGTGTTACATATGTTTGTATGTACCAGTGTTTTGGAATATATTAAGGCTATAATAACAATTTAAAATTACCATTTATTCCATAATAGCTTTTTGTAGCCTCTCTTGACCAAATAACAGCCTCAAACATTTGAAAATCACAATCAGAATAAATTATTTTGAAATATGTATATTGGGTATTGGTGTCCATGGCAGAAAACTCGTTTACTGTGCTGATTTTAAATGATTTCCACTTCACTGGCAAGGACATTCCTTTGTTTAGTTTGAGAGAAGAGTTTGTTTTTTCATTTAATAAAAAAGTTAAACTTTCTGAGCACAAAAGTGAATGAACACCTCTTTGTCAACTGATGATCTCAACTCTCAAAAACGACCAAAGTAACTTCCATTATTTAATTGGTAAATAAGTCAATAGCTTGGAAAGTTATTGACATGCATTCGTTTTCCTCACCATGCACCTCTCTCTGCCTACAGCCTTGTCATCAGTTAACCCACTCAAGGCAGTAAATTAACTTTTATGCTTATGACAAACCTATTTCTTTCAAATGGAGAAGAAATAAGATCAACCTGTAGGAGAAACACCTTCCAGCAGTGCTTTGGCTCGACTCAGCTCAGCTCTGAGCTTCCAGGACTGATTACCTGCCTACAATATTGGTTTTCCTTATACAATCCCCAGATTTCCCTCTGTTGATCCTTCAAACTGCATCTTCAATTCCGTAAAGGAACGGCGGTGCTCGCTTGGGATTAGCCATGCTGTGAGCTCTTGTCTCAGCCAGGGTGGGGGAAAAAAAAAAAAAAAAAAA
>WEKX01000807.1:41858-63906 GCA_013390025.1 Pitta sordida
TCACAAGGATACTCATTACTTGGGTTCCTGGGAGAGAAGGGTCAGGTCATGAGTATCTGATTGCCGGCAATTTCCTTAAGACCTTCCCTGGGGAAACCCGTGAGGCCTGCTGTGGAGTAGGAGTTGGGAAGAAAACTGTGTGGAACAAAGTGGTTTACCTGCTTGTAATTCCCAGGGGTTCTTTCAGAGGGGGATATTGACATTCTGGCACTTTCCATCAGGTTTTTTTAAATTTTTTTCCCCCACCATCTCCACACGATGTGAGTGCACCTTGTTCGCTGGAAACTTAAAAGTAATTTAAAAAAAAGAAGAAAAAGAGAAATTTTAAATGCGAGATAAAGCTGTTGTGTAGTCCCTCCTTGATAGTTTAGTTCTTTGCACCTCAACAAATATTAACTCGTCAAGTTAGGCATAAAATTCTGTTCTAGGAAGAGCATCATTAACTAAATGTCTCACCAGTAGCTCGTCGCTCTTGCAGAAAGCATCAAAACACTTTGTATGCAATCTTTTAATTCAGACAAGACCTACAGAGTTTTGGTGAAGGTGAAAACCTCACTGCTTTTTATTTTATTGTTCAAGAGGTAAATAGAGAAAAAAACGCTCAGCCGCTTCCCTGAAGTTGCTCTGGAAGGTGTGATAAAATTTGGGAGGCACTGGCTCGTGTCATTGGGCTAAACTAACTCTTCTGGGGTGGGAAGTGAGAACACTTGGGAAAATCTCATGGAAATGCTGTTTTTTCAGAGCTGTTTCATGTTGTCAAGCGCTGGATTGCCTTTGTTAAGTTAAGAGTCTTTGTTCTTGGCTTCCAGTGACTCCTGATTTCTATGTATGGAAGACTCTCACCATTTTCTTATTGGGATTTGCAGGAACACGGTGTTAATTTGGGAGAGGAAAAAAATACAGGATGTACAATAGTTTACAGGTAGTAAATAATTTTCTTGGCCCATTTGGTTTTTAAAAATCCCACGAAATCCGTGAGTTGTGCGTAGATCACAGAACCACAGAATGGCATGGGTTGGAAGGAACCTGAAAGCTCATCTTGTTCCATGGATACTGACCCCTTCCACTATGCCAGGTGGCCCCAACCTGGCCTTGGACACTTCCAGGGATCCAAGGGCACCCACAGCTTCTCTGGGCAACCAATAGACCTCCCTGCAAAGCACTGCTGCTTTTTTGTTTGGCTGCTCCCTGAAAAAATGAGCCTTTATGCAGGAGATTAGGAACATGCTGATGCTTGTCCCTCGCTGGAAGCTGCCTGTAAATTATACCTGTTTTGATTTCAGTTCTGCTGAGCAAAAGGGTCGACTCAAATATCATTACCTGCCTTGATTTTTAAAAGAAAATTCTTTGGGTTGTTGTAAAATGCAGATGGACTCCTAAATTAAATGGATTTTCAATCGTTTTTCTGTCACAGAGTTTTCATGTGATGTGCTCCATTTTTATTTCACTGGGTTTTTTTCTTCTGTGCCCCCGTTTTTAAAACCATATCATTAACCAGTGAAATTTTGAAATGTGTTCTGCGAACTGTTTGGAAGCTCTGAGGATATTAACAAATCCCTAAGCAAGCACGAGATGCCATCAAGATACAGAGGAAAATTAAATGCACATCCTCTCCGTGTGCCCAGGAGGGATAAACTCCTATTGTGCACTTAGCTTTAACTTTTTCATCAAAGTGAAGAACAGAGAGCTGTTTTCTTTCTGAAACTTCCAGTTTATATTTCCGAGAAGTGATTGAGGCTTATGGCTTTTAGGGAGATGTAAAAAGTGCTTCTGCCCACCGAGGACTTGATAAAGATTTTTGGCACTTGTGACATGAATACATCTGCCTTTTCTCTGTGTTCGGAGACGGAGGCGGGTTGTAAATGATAGAAATGTGATCTTCAGTTTCCCACCTGCCTGTGTAGAAGCTGGATTTTTTAATTTCTTATTTTTTTTATTGAGAGAGAGAAATGAAAGGCGTTGCACTGAGCAGCTGACCTCAATTATTGCGGGCTGATGACATCGGCTAGATCAGACCAAGGGTAAAATCAGGTCTGTATGCTGAGTCCTGATGTCCCCAGAGGCTCCCCTGTGTAACAGGGCAGGGATTAGAAGATTCCCACTGGAGAATTTTTAAGGGCAATGAGAGCTTTCGAGCTATCCTTAAGAAATTTGGGTCATGGGATTGATGTCAGCCATTTTCACTGAGCATCAACAAGGTCAGAACTGTGATTTGCCTTGGGTTTACACTCTTGTGTGAGTGAATTATATTACTTTCTAGACTGTTGAGCGTCTTACTGATGGTTGGCTCTTTGTTTGGTTGCAGCACTTGGTTCAGGAGAAGCCTAATGAATAAACATACTGTCTTTCTAGGTACGTGAACATCAAAAATCTGGTTTAACATCTGTGAATGACCTGATTGGCTTTGCAGCATAGTTAGATTTTCATACTCTGAGAAAATAATAGGCAGAAAATCAGGTTACAGTGGGAAGAAACATCGTTCCTGCTGCATCCTGAGGGAAGGGGAGGTTTGCCCACTTCACAGAATCATGGAATCACTGAGACTGGAAAAGACCTTTGAGGTCACTGATTCTGAGACAAACAAACCCCAAGCCTTTCCTTCCATTCTGGTGTCTCAGAGCTGAACCGCCCATTCCTCCCAGTTGCTCGTGCTGGATCTGTGCTTCTGCTGTTCCCATTCAGAAATAAACTGATATTTTAAATCATGGTCACATCTGGGAAATAAATCACCCCTTGTTGCACATGGATCTTAGGCCCAGCACTGTTCAACATCTTTATTGATGATATGGACGAGGGAATTGAGTCCATCATCAGCAAATTTGCAGATGATACCAAGCTGGGGGCAAATGTTGAACTGCCAAAGGGTAGGAGGACGCTTCAGAGGGACCTTGACAGGCTGGAGAGATGGGCAGACTCCAATAATATGAGATTTAACAAGACTAAGTGCCGGGTTCTTCACTTTGGACACGACAACCCCATGCACCGCTATGGGCTGGGGGATGAGTGGCTGGAAAGTGGTGAAATNCAGGGTTGTGGGCCAGATCTCTGGGTGGGCGTTCGCTTGGGAGTTGGACTCGATGATCCTGTGGGTCCCTTCCAACTCAGAATAACCTGTGAGTCCAGGGATTGGGAGCCCATCATGCATCCAGGAATGTCCTCCCCAGCCTGCTCTGGCCATGGAAATCTCTCCAGCTTTCCCAAAGTTTATAGTGCATCGTCACAGTCATGTCTTGGGGTAGATCTGGTGTGTTAACAAGTTAAAAATGGATCTTTTACAGAATATAGTCATGGTAGTGCTTTCTTTCCTGCTAATTCAGAGCTTGTGGGGAAAGAAAACAGTGATGACCTGGAAACTTTGTGTAATCTAACATAAAAAGTGCAGAGCTGCCATGCAGGGATGAAATGGTTAAGAAGGACTCCAGGTGATTCTCAGGTAATGATATTATTCAGCTGCCTTTTCAGGAAATAACAATTTGGAGTGACAAGTGTTCATGCCCAGCATGCAATTGGCCTTTTTGCTTTGTTTTGTGTATTTCATCAGCCAACCACCCCAGAATAATACTCTGAATTCTCAATTGGTGTAATTCATTATAGCTCCATTAACTTCCAGAGGGCCTGCTCTGGTTTATTCTGGCCAAAGTGTTCAGTTCTGGGTGTGTAATAAAAGTGTTAGTCATCTGAGCAGCCGTTATTCACATCAGCGTTTTGTGCCCAATGCTGGACGTTTTTAATGTGTTTTTTGTTGGTCAACAAAGAGGATGTTGTGCCCCACAGGGAAGGCATGTGCAAAGATTAAATTTTGCTTTCTCTGCTTTATTCTGACATTTGAAAAAAAAAATGTCTTGCTTGGAACTCTGCATTTCTTTTTTCCTTTTTTTTTTTTCTTGGAAAGAGTAAAAAATCAAATTATACAATATTTTCTGCTTAAAAGAACCTTGTTATGGCTTTCTGTCATCCCACACATCAGCTGCTTAACCTAATGACCTTATTCTGCTTTTGCTGCTATTGAGCTTAATTCTCTAAGTCTTTGTAGCCTGAAACACCTTTATTTATTTATTTATTTATTTTTTAAATCTTGGTCCTTCAGAAAATGTCATAAAATCGTTCATACTTTCCAACATCTTCAGCAATTTTTTTCTGGAAATAATGCACTAACATTCTTTCCCTGATGACATCCCGTTTTTGTAGTATTTCATCACTCGAATTTAGTATGTGGTTTATATCACAGCGATCATCCCTAGATACGTTTTTTTTTTTCCCTGAAGCAAGGTGCCAGACTCTTTCCTAAAGAGTCTTTCCTAAAGAAGTTTTTTTCCAGGTCCAGATCAGTCTTTTGTATTGTGGTGGGGAAAGCAGTGTGTGTTTACACCCTTTGTATTTAAACCCTCAGAAAGTGTGCAAAATTTCTATGGGGGCCTTAATAATTTACGTGGATTTTTGATGACAAAGGGACGTGAGAATTGCCCAGTGTAACGAAATAGCAAAATTCATTAATTATAGAAAAGCATTTTCTTCTTCCACAAAGATATTTTGAGCTTGCACACAATAAATTATTGCAGCCGTAAATTGTCCCTGTATATAGGTATATTTTTTTTTCTTTTTGAATCACTGTATGTTGAGGATTTGCATCAAGCTTTGCCAGTCCAAGCTGTGTTCTGCTTTTAAGTAATTCCTCAGGCAGCTGCACACTGCAAGTCGAGTCTGAATATTGGCAAAGCTTAGTGGTAAGACTCTTTATCACAACAAAATGCCGTGTTCCCTAAACTCAGGCATTCGGGTTTTGTGTTATCAAGTGGAGCTGGGTGGTTTAGGTGATCAAAACCCTGCCATTCCCATTTTAATGAAGGATTTTCCCGGTGCCTCCTGGCCCTGGCGGCTGGGGTGAGGATACACGGAACCGTTAGCGCAGCCCAGGGCGTGATCCTGTTTGCTCCTGCTGAGGAGGGGAGGTTTTGCCATATGGAAAGACTATCCCAGGGTTAGTGGATCCCAGGAGAGCAGAGCCAGTTCTGTGTAACGACCCTGGCTGTGGCTCTTGCCATCACACCACACACTTACTTCATCCTGTGTCCTGGCTGTGCATCTCAGCTGTCTGATTACCTTGGGGCCAGGCTGTTTGCCGCGGTCTCTTGCCATTCATCCTCACCATTGCCCTCTAAAATCGCCCCAGATGTCTTCCAGCTTGTTGGTATCTGTGTATTTCAGAGGTGTTTTCATGGTGTGGGTGGTATCTCCCGAGGCTGAGCTCCTGCCTAACCAGCTTCAGCTGTGCTGGACCAGGAGAGCCCTGCAGATGTCCAGGGACCTGGTGAAGGAGTGTAAATGCAGCTCTGGAGTCCTGCCACAACGAATAATGAACGGTGACTAAAGATTGTGCTCTGTGTGTGTCTCTGTAAGTGTTTAAAAGCATCGAAATAGAAGTTAAACCACCTCCCTGTTCCTGATCGAGGCATGCTGGTTGATAATTTCGTGTTCCTCGTGTATTAACGTCCTGCACACGACCAGATTTCATTGCTCAGTCAGCGTTATAATAAATATTAATGTGTTGCTGCCCTCTTAAAATTCTTTTAAGTACATTCTCAGAACCCAATAGAGCCACCAAAATTACCTGTAGCGTTTTCCGAAGCGGAATTGCCCTGTGGTGCCGATTGAGATTGTGCCAGTGCATCTGCCATGGAAACATTAATGTCACGTCTGACTGAGGCACAGGCGCCTTCCATGTTTGTCATTTCTGAATCCATTATAAAGGCCCTAATGGCAGCTGTATATAAAGACATGCCATAATGACATCTTAAACGCTGTCTTTAAATTCACAGCATGAAAAGCCTTTTAAAGGAACACTGCATTAAAAAAAAAAAAAAAAAAAAAAAAAGGCAGGTAGCTGACAGCAGTTTGTGGATAATATTCGTGGTATGTCTTTTATTTAGCTGAGGTTTTATGTTCATCTCAAGATAAATAAACGGGTCCAGAGAGCTGATGGTGTAAATACGACTTTGTTCCTAATGAGTGACACGTGAGACCTCGGGTCAGCTTGCTCATTTCAGAGCAGACATAGTGAAATGCATGAAGGAGTTTGGAGCTGGTTATACAAAATTAAAAAGAAATATACAGTAGAAATAAGGGATCTGAACCATGTTAAATTTGGGGGTAAAAATAAGATGAATGCGTACAAAAAGGACAATGTAAATACTCTGAAAATCCCTTCTGGACCAAGATTATTTGGAAAGGGCACAAGGTCTTCATGGAGGAGTCTTGGAGAGGAAAGGGTTTGGGCTGTCTTATAATTCTGTCAAGGACCTTGTACAGTTTGTTTCTGGGCAATGATCTGCTTTTACCACTCACCAGAGGACACTCAGTTGGTCTCAAAGTTTGTAGAAGGCAGGAAAAGGAAAGGAGAACGGATGGAAAAGAAGGCAGTACAAAATCTTAGGGGCTTCACCCCAAATTTTTGATCATCACTGAAACCCAGAGGATGCTGGAGCAAAGCATGGGCTTTTCTGAAGTTGTCTCCCATTTTTTCGCTTCATTATTCAGGTCACTGAACTCTTTGATTAGTGGTTTAATCTTTGAAAGGCTTACATGTAATTAATAACCAAGAAAACAATGCCACCAGACAAATAATAATAATAAAAGAATAATCCCCAAAACAAAGAAACAGAAATAAAACAAAACCCCAAACCCTCAAACACACAAAAATGCAAAGCCCCCACATTTTTGATCCGTGAAACTATGGATTTATTTCCTTCATTACACAGTTTATAATATTTTATCTGATTATTTGTAATATGAGACCGCAGGAGATTGTGGGATTGGGGAAAAAAAAAATGACTCAACTTCACTCCTGCATCTCGATTCCAGAAGGTTTTAGATATCCAAGTCTTTCCAGAATATCATCAAGTGGCAAATATTCTCTGGAGGTGTGATGAAATTGGATCATTTCACACCAGCTACAAGGCAGCCACTAGTAAAGGTGACTTTTGGCTGCCACAGCCAGAGGCAGAATTAAAAACTGGGGGACTGGAGCTGAGAAGCCCGTTAGTAACTTTCTGAGTAAGCAGCCACCTCTGACTCTTTCCCAGGATATTAATGATGTACATCCGTGGCGTGAACGGCAGGAGTTGCTCCATTTCCCTTTTGCTCGTCTTTTGATGATGAGGTTTTGAGTGATCGTGCTCTATGCCATCATCCATTATGTGTGTTCACATGTAAGGACAGTTCTAATGAGGCCGGTGGGTGTTCCAAGGTTAAAATTGTGTGTCGTTTTCAAGGGACATAGGGCTCGTGTCACTGTCTGATTTTAGAGTAGGTGGTTTTAAAGCTTTGAACCTCCCTTTTTCTCTTGCAAACCCCCCGAATAGGACCACATATTTATGTTGCTGTGTAAACAACATAAGTAGAAAAATAGATTCCAATGTAGTATTTGTTTAAAAAGTTTTTGTGCTGCCTTAGAAATACGTAGTGAAATACAGGCAGGCAAAGCTCCTGTTTAAATAGGTTTTTATTTTAGATTTTTCCACCTGAAATGTTGCCTCAACCTGCAGCAGAAATCTCTATAATCCAAAAAATAGAATGTGTAATATGATTGAAAAAAGTCTTAAGCTTAGAAGTACACGATAATGTTATTGGTAGAAGTTGTTAGTTTATCCACAGTAAAATGTCATCGTATAAAAACATACATTTTAATGTCATGAGTCATGGCCTCCCTTGAGTTGTAGTGTTTAGTGGGGAAAGAAATCAAAGACTGTTTAGTGGGGAAAGAAATCATTCTAGTGGCATAGGAGTCTGAGCTAGTCCGTCCTTGGGCACCTCCAGGAACGGGGACTCCAAACCTCCTCTGGGCAGACCCTTCCAAAGCCTACAGAGGTTGTGTCTGCCCCGTCCCTGGAAGTGTCCAAGGCCACCTTGGAGTGACCTGGGATAGTGCAGAGTGTCCCTGGATGGCCTTTAAGGTCCTCTCCAAAACCTTTAAGGTCCCAGAACCATTCTGTGATTTTGTGACTACTTAAAAGTCAACAAAATCACCTCCTGGTCTGAAATCAGTAAGTAATGTTAACTGCAATTACCCATGTTCTTCTTTAGAACTCACTTCCAAACATCAGGGTCCACATGCACCCAGCCAGGAATTGGGTATAATAACAATAAATATTATCTGAGATATGATGTTTGGAAGTCCACCAGTGATGGTACCAGGGCCTGGATCCAGCAATGACAGCTTAGACACTGGAAAAACTGACTGGAGCAAAAATAATGGAATTCCAGGCGTGGGTCTTGTGTTTTAGGGGCCTGCTGAGAAATTTACTTCAGGCTCCAGTGCCTCGTGTTGAATTGAAACATCACAGCCCAGAAATTTTTTCCAAAGCTTCATGTTTTCAGTTCCTCTGCCTGTCTGTTTTGTTGTTGTGTTTACTCAACCTGTGCGCTGCTTAACGTCTCTTGGGAATGCTGTCCAGAAGCCTCCTACCTCCACCCTGGGTGGTACTGATGATCCATGTGGGACATCCAGGGAGTCCAGAGGATGACTCCAGCTAGCAGGCACACCCGGGACAGTGAGCTCATCCAAACCTTTTCAGACAACGACCTTTTTTTTTTTTTGGTGGTTTTGCCTGAATTTGGATGCACTGACATTCTAGACGATGGTGCACCCAACCGTGGCACACAAAGTACAGAGTTTTGTAAAGATTAGAGGGTCAGAGGTGGTAAAAAGACTTCTAAAATGGAATGCAGTAGATCTGGAATGGCAGTGGATCTCTGGAAAGCTGGAGCTGGCCGTGGCTGAGCAGCACAACTCATCCCCAAACAGTCAAAAGAGTGGCCGAGTCAAAAGCCACCTCAGCATACGAGTCACCAGCTTTGACTCTGCTCCTTTCAAACACCCGTGGAAGACAAATCAGGGAAAGCAACCTTAATTGTTGGGGGATTTTAGGTACCGAAATTGAAAATTTCACCTCTTCGTAACTGGGGTTCCGCCATCGGGAAAGACTTGAGCACATTCTAAAGCCTTCTGTTTCTGCTGTAAGGCACAAAGGTGCTAATTTTTAGGGGTTGGAGGCACTATAAATATGTATTATTTGCATGCTGTGGTGGTTTTCAGCATTGGTGGGTTACTGATAAATCATAACCTTTAGCTGCGTTTATAACCAGCAACTTTTTTGGAATTATGACATTGGTAAAGTGTTTTCAACAAAACACATTATTATGGGTTATTGAAAATTAATATCTCATTTGATGAAGTAGGTGTGGTTCATTGAAGTCTCCCTAGTATTTTTAATTAGATTTTAATTAATAATTAAATTAGATATTTTCCAAAGAGAGATTTCCATTGCAGACCATGTTTTTGATGATTAAAATCAATGACCTCCTTCAGAGTCTCTGCAGGTCTGTGTAAAACGCATTTCCTTTTCGTCCTCTTACATTTTGACAGGTGAAAAGACTTTTTCATGCCTCCTAACCAAACTTATTATTTGCTTGTCAAATTTACCCTAAGAGTTTTTGCCATCTAGTTTCATGACAGTATGAGGTGGCAACAAGTGAGCACCTGAGTTGTCTCCAAAAAATAACCATTGAGAAGGAAACCATATGGCAAACAGATTTTTATCATAACTTGATAAATTTCCTTGCAGGTTTGAAATAAGTTGTTGATTTTTAATTTTTTTTTTAATTTTTTTTTTTTTATATTAAAGTGTTGTACATTTTAAAAGCTTTTAGGAAAGGGTGACCCCGGGGAAAAGAATAGACTTTGCAAAGAGAAAAGTCAGTGGTAATACAGCCTAGCAGGGTGAAATGTAAACTTCCTTACTGAACTGAACACAATTTATAAGTTTTGCATAGCTGGATCTAAACTTCTTGCTGGAGCTGTTTTAAAACGTGTCTTCATAAACACTTCCCGTGGAGATATTCTGTAGGAAAATAAATGTTAATAACTGGCTGACAGGGAATTTATACAACCTCAGTCTCAACCATCATTATGCCCCAGGGGATTATGGTACAGTAACCCCAAATTTACACAAAGAATGAAGTATACAGTCGAACACAACAAAGGGAATGGAGACTCGTCCTTACTGTTTTCCTAAAATTAAAGTAGTGACGTATCCCTGCTCCTTTCACTGAGGCAGGTGCATGAACCATAAATACCAGTGTTTAATTTGGGATCTCTGAGCGGCCTAAATAGATGTTTTTCGTATGAACAATGCTCGACTGGGGCCAGAATCTGTATATACAGGACAACTTCAGCTAGGTGGAAGTGGTGTTTCCTAAATTGCCTGTCAGGAATGACTTAATCCCGCTTTGCAGATACCGCCTGCATCAGTGAGATGTGTTAATTTCCATACCCCTTCATTTAGAAGGCTCTGCTGAGGCTGTCAAGGAGATGCTAATTACCATCAGCCCAGGTGATCCCTCAGGAATTAGGCCGGGATTGAGGAACCACCTAATTGCTGAAGTTATACTGCAGTCGAGGATTAAAGTGATGAGTTCTGCTCCCATCTTGGTTTTTTTCTTTCAGTCCAGATGCTCTCCAGGTGATGGTTTTGCGACCACTTTGTCAGCTCTCAGTGTTGTTTATCTGCTGCTGGTGGTGATTTTAATGTCAATCATCAGCTTCATTAAAGAGGGGCGGTAGAATTTGGGAGGTTTAGTTGGTTGACTCTGTGGAGCAACATCTGTTGCCCGGAGTCAGGCAGAATTCAACCAGGAAATTCTGCTCTGAAAGGAATTCAGGGGGCCTATGACGGCATTAATATCGTAAAATCTGAAAAAAAAAATTCATGTGTTTACTACTGTGGTGGAAAAGCTAAACTTCCATTGAGAATTGAAATTAAAATTTGGAATTCTGTCTTGCAGTTTATAAAATCTCCAGGACAGGTGGTAAATAAAGGCTTTCTTTGAGGGTGAGTGCCTAGTGTCCTCAGTAAACCTTTCCTGTTGCATTCCAATCAAAAAAAAAATATGCCAGGCTTGGTTTAGCTTTTGGATTTGGTTTAGTTTTTGCTTTTTTGTCATAGCTGCACATTCTTCATTGTGAGATACATGTTTCCATTGGTGATATGTGCCAAAAAGGTGAACAAAAAGCTGCAGATTTTTCATTGCAGTTGGTGATATAGAGGATAAAGGTGCCTAGACTTGGGGGTTTTGTTCCAAACTGAAAAGCTGGGGTGAAAAATTGGAAGGTATTCCTTTATAAACAATTGACTTCGCTATATCAAGATAAAATAATGCAAGAATCTATTTTTTTTTTCAAATCTAACTGGACTGTCTATCTTTAACTTCTTGAACTGTGATTCCTTTTTTTGCTCTCTTGTCAATCTTGTTTCTTGCAGGTACTCACCTGCAAGAAGGTATGTTACGCATTGGGAGCATTTTCTTTTCTTGATCAGTGTTTGTTTTACATGGTTTAATTAGTAGCTTTCATCAAAAAAGTTACTCTTACCTGTACTTAAACTACTATTATTCTTCTCAGAGGTATCACAATCAATCTATTGCATTACATAATAGGAAAGTAAGAAATTTAATTTCATGGGGAGTCAAGGAACTTTTACTTCCTTAAAAGGGTGCTGAAATTCAGTCAGAAAATATTTTCAGAATGAAAAACTGGATTTGAGTTTAAGACTGTGTCTCATTTTTCCAAAAGGTTTTGTGTCGAGCAATGAATAATATTTTGCAAAAACTTTCTGTGGCTTTTAGTCATGCACTATAAATGAATTCATTAATGGGAATTATTTTGGGGCAGCTGTCATGGGTGGGCGTTCAAAGCTTTGTGGTGATGCTCCAAGTGTGTGCCCTGTTTTCATTCGCAGTTCTAAGAGGTAGTTTGGCTTGAAAGAAACAAACAAAACGAAAAGCCCCAAGCGTGTGGTGCTCAGCCCTCACCTATGAGCCTGCCTGCTGCTGGTTTTAAGATTGCTTTCTGGGCTGTGTGAATTAAAGGCTTTTTTTCTTGGTATCATTAAAAGAAAAAAAAAATCTTATTTGCAAAGAAAAGAAAAAAAAAATAAAATTCTTTTTAGGAAAATTCTGTGTCTGAAGAGAAAACGATGCCGAGTGTGAGGGCTGTGATCTGTTGCATATTGCACAAATTAAAACTTTTTTTTTTTATTTAGCATCAGCATTATGTTGGGGGTTTTTTTGTATGAGGGTTACCCTCTGGGTCGACTTTTTAGAGAGTGTGGGAGGAGAACAGCCAAGAGGAAAGATAGGAATTGCGATACTAAAATTGTTCCAGTTTGTTGGGCTCCTGACATTAAACTGGTTTATTAAATACGAAGAGGCCAAATTTAGACAGTTGATGCTGGAATATATAAACTAGTGTTTGTGTAAATACTACCCCCAACATTCTGCAGGTAAATCGTAACCACCATAAACATATTTTCAACTTTTAGCTCTGGGAAAGTATGCGTATCTAGTTAAAGTTTAGTGTGGAAAATTAGGCTGTAGTTTAACCCTTTTCAGCGTTTATTGTGGGAATATGTCTTGTCTGTGGCGGACTTTGAAACTTGTTAGTTAGCTTGTGACTTGGAAATCTGTCAACTAATACCTCTTGTCACCCTTCAAATATCTTTAAACCTGGGATATCCGGTGGTACATGCTGGTAAATATTTAATATTATTAAATGTTAAGCATGTGCTTCATTGCGAGATTTCACTGCCTTTAGGGAGTTTGTGTTTAATTTAAGTGTGTTCTTGGTCGAAAAGACATTTGTGGAAATGGTGAAAGTGTGGGTTGTGTATTGTCTTCCCGTTTCGTTTTCAGTAGACATGGAGAGGAACTATGAAAGGAATTGAAGAAACGGGACTCATTATTTACCTTCTGTGAAAACCTTTTGTATTGAATCTCAAATTATGGCATCTTTCATCCATGTCAAGATTAAACCTCCTTAAATGCACAGAAAGTAGTAATCAGTGAAGTTGCCATAAGAGCATCACCCCTCAGTTACCACATTATTACTTAATATATTTCAGTTGAAAACTGTGCTGTTCTGGATATCATTGTCCTGAAAATTATAGGTAATTAAATATTTTATTTTTAAAGCAGGCATGCCAAATGAAAATATGCTGTGGGAGGATGGCAGCTGGAAAAGAAATGTCTATTTGACTTCTGGGTGCATTAATAGGGACTTTCTAGGGAAGATTTGGGCTAAAGGAGGGTTCTGGTTTTCTTGAGATTTGACCTTTGAGTAGGTAATTGTCAAAGGGAGAAGGGATTGTTTTTTAAATGTGGATAATACGTATTTTATGGATTTACATAGTAATCTAAATATGAACCAAGTATGGAATCATAGTTTAGGCAAACGAACCTGGACAGGGCCTGCTTTACTGAGTCTCACCAAAGGAGCCAGTGGAAATCTACACGCATTATTTAGTTTGGGTTTGATGGTCTTTCTGTCCTCTGACTGCAAAGAGGTACGAAGAGAAGCTTATCCTTTGAGTTTAAATTTAATCTCTTTGAGTTTCCCTCAAACTGGTCCCAAATCTGAGCACATTTTAGCAGTATAATAAAACAAACAAACAGTATTGTGAGCGCTGTCTTGTAATACTTCATATTTGAGTTGTTCTCCCCTTTTGGCAGCACCAGAGCGAAGGGATTCCTCCCTCCTGGGTAGCCCAGACATGGTCGACGCGGCTCCGAGGAGAAAGAGAAGACAAAGGGCAGCAAAACCCGCCGGGACAGGACCCAAGGTGGCAGCTTATGAGGCAGAACAGCCACACGAAGAAAAGTAAGCACTTTTCAAATGTGTTGGAAGGTTTTTGTGGGTAAAGATGTTACAGGGTTTCTTGTATTCCAAACCTCCAGAGGTCCCTTCCAGCCTCACCACCCCCTGGTTCTGCCTGTGAAATTTCAGTGGAAATTTACTCACAATGCCATGTTTAATAGACCAGAATAGGTTTGGTTTTTTTTAAAGTCACGTCACTGGGGATAAAAACAAAGGAATTCATTTGTAAACACAAGGGTGTCAGAGTTTGTAACACTTAAAAAGGTATTTTTCTTCTTGCGTCAGTTTCAACTTCTGGAAATATTTTCACATGATCTGGGAGGTGCTTAGTTAGGCCTAGAATTAGCTCAGAGCTGCAATGTTATTGTTGGTATTTTCTTCCAAAAATCGGATTTTTTCCTCCCTTTCTCTCTGTCTTACATATGAAAGTACATATTTTCCATTTTTTGTCTGTAATATTCCATAGATAATCAACTCTTTAAACAGGCACAGACACAAGTACATTACAAAGACATTTCTCATGATTAGCAAAGATTTCTGTTTAAATCAGTACGAGAATTATCTTATTCCGGCATGGAATGTTCTTGCTTCATGCCAGCTAGGAATGTTTAAGTTTATGGTCCTGTTTTATTAGTTAAAAAATTGTATATTTTCAGAATGGTGTAGAGAAATATCAGGTTATGCTTTTGTGTTCTTCTGCAGTGCAGTACATTACAAGGAAAAATGCCCCTTCCCCATTGTGTGCAGTCAGTTTGATTTTGAAAGTCTTGCCTGTGTTTTCCTGAAATTCAATTTCAGTTTTCTTTAGTATTGATTGTTGAAGGAAAACCTGTGGAGGGAAATTATTGCAGAGGAGTGAGCAGTCCTCCGTTTATGAGGATCTGAGGCCTGTGTGTAGGGAAATGACTAAGAAGATATTGATATTTCTGTTTTAATTCCATTAAGTCAGGCAAATTTTAGAAAAAAACAGAGCAACATTAAGTTTTTCGTACTGCACAAAGCATTTCAAATGTGATTACAGATGAGTGAGAGCTGAATATCAACAGTGGGTCCTCTTGGCTATAACATAATTAGTTATATTTTAAGGCTTGCCATATGGACCATCCATTCTATCAGTCTCCATCCCCCTTTTTTGATTTTGTGCTGTGTGGCAGTGCTAATTGTTTGATTAGATAAGAGGACACAAAATCTCCCCATTTACCTGAAACATCACCACGGCTGAACTGTAACAACCTCCACTTTGCTGATTATTTTTCTCTGTGTCCCTGGGGGTTTTGTGCTTCATCTCAAGTCTTTTGCCAGCTGCTAATCAAGTTTTCAGTCAATTTACTTGGCTAATAATTTTCACTTCTCCCCAGCCTGTCAAAATTACGGAGACGTAGAATTACTATCGAAATCCGGTTCGCAAATGGAGATCTTCCTTTTCACGAGGGCTCTCCAGTAATTTGTGCTGATGGAATGCCAGATCCTACGTGGTGCAAAAGGCCTTTATCTTAAGCTGACAGTGCGTTGGGGTCCTGCCCAAAATGTTTTCCAGTATTGAGAAAGGAAATAAAGAGAAAAAAACCAGAATTGCTAATCCAAGCAAACCACCCCGGCCTGCCGGGGCGGCAGGGAGGCGGAGAGGAAGTTAACCTCTAAATTCCTTCACCTTTGGAAGTGCTCCATCACAAATATGGGAGATGTGCAGCCCTTGGAAGGCTGTTGTGGTTTTCTGCCTGGCAGGAGGATCAAATGACAGATTGTGATCACATCTGCAAATGCACGAATGAGTCCTTGTTCCTCAGCTCTCCTGCACAGACCTGCAGGAAGAGTTGATCCCTTAATGTAAATACTGATGAAAATACTTTAAAAGTGAGGTGAAGTCACACAAATTCGCATCTCACAGTTTTTGCCTTAACAAATGAAGCTTATTTAGAATTAATTTCCATTTGGAATTTGTTGGTGACTTCATTCGTGATCATTTTGTGCTCACCGGGCAAGGAAAGGGCCGTCACAAACCAAACATCAGGAGCCTAATGCTGCCTTTATGTGGGTGCATTGTAAGTTGATTGATACAAGACCCTAACAAAGGAGAAAAAGTACCTCTTTACCAAAAGAAAGCATCGAAGTTTTTCTTTCCTCTTTGCCTTCCTGGTTGTTTTTTGAAAACACGGCATTTTTCCATGGAGTCATTGTTATCACGTAGGAGAAGTTATGTCTTGACTTTTACATATTTCTTCAAAGTATGCTGAGAAAGTAGCATTTATCTTGAAGTTAAGAGCATCTAAAGTAAATACTGAGTCATGAAAAATGAAAGGATTCTATTTCTGCAAATATTTTAGATTTATGGATGTTGAGGCTAATTATGTGGCAACTCTCTGGTCCTCTGGAATGAAAATATATTCTTATATGTGACCAAGAATACTCAGAAGAATGCAAATAAAAATCTGTTTGACATAGAAATTGGAGCAAAAGGCACAGTGCCTTTCTCATGCCTTTGTGTGTGGGTGCAGTGGCAAGAAAAGCAGTTGAATTGTGTTTGTCCATATAGACATCTAGTATTACTGTGGCAATTCATTCCAGGACTAAATCAACATTTTTTCACAAAACTAAGCAATGTGCTTTGGGTAGTATTAAGCTTAGTGAAATTAGCCATGAGATGAGCAAAGAGCTGAACCAGGATTTGTGGGACAAGGTTTAATTATAAAGATGCACTTTAGGGTAAAGTAGAAATTTGGAATTATTAGTTGGCCAGTGAACTGCCAGTGTTGAGCTTTACCCAGCTCTCAAGCAGATTGGGTTGGGTTTTTTTACAAGTGTGAGATATTCAACGAAAGGAAATGCTTCTTTAAGTAGACAGATGTTACTTATAGTTAATAGCAGTTGAAGTGTGACTGTTAATTCACACGTTTTAAAAATATGACAAAGGATGGATCTCACAGCTGAAAACAGGACTGAGCCAGGAAATTGAAATAAAGTGACTATTCTGATTCCAGTAGACAGGGATGGCCTTGGTGAAGCTTTAACTACAACTTGGTATCCGGCAATTTCCCAAGGTGCAAAGCAGAGATAATATGCAAGTCAAGTTAAGATGCAAATTCTGCTTTTCACGATTTGCATTTCATAATTGGAGGAGAGAAATTAATAAGGAGTGTTCCCAATCCACGGTTAGAAATTATGCTTATTGAGGCATTACCTAAATCTCTCTGGGGCCTGCATGTGAGTGACACCATTAGCTGTGTGAAATATGCATTCAGTATAGAGGCTTAAGTGTGTGGCCTGTCAGCCTGAATCCTTTAAATAATTGGGTGTATTGGAAACTCTTTGGGACTAGATAGTGCCTGCTGAGCATGTCAAACTTTTTTATTGTATCGTTTTAAAAATTAAGAGCAGTCTGTTGTCACAGGCTGCAGTGGAACAGAGCTGCAGTCTCTGTAATTAAGATAAAAGTAAATACTAATCTAAAAGCCTCCTCTACTTGTGCAACTTACAGCTTTTACTGTGTTTCCACACGGGAAAGATTCTATCTTTCTGCTCTGGTTTATCAAAGTTGGTTTTATTTTTTTGTTAAGAAAATCAAAACCTTTTTGTTTTTCATTATCTTATGTTAATAGGATAATTATTATCTGTTATCTTTTATTAATAAAGGATCTAGTTTTATACTCCTCATTAACACATAGATTTTCTAGGAGGAAGGCTTTCCTGGATAATTTTTGTAAGTTATTCTGTGTATTTCACACTGTAATCCATTCCAGCTGCTCAATAATGTTAATAATTTCGTTGGTATTTAATGCACACAGAGTGTTGAGCGTGCATACAATTTCAGAGGTGGTTAGGGGGAAGGCATCTCAAACACAGAAAAAAAACATTTTAAGGACGCAAATATGCTGCATTCTCCTGAGAATAAGACTAGAGAAATAAAAAAAAAATGTTATTACAGGGGAAGTGTTTCATAATTCTGAGAAGCCACTGTTAAGAAGCAATTTTAGTTCAATTAACTGAGAAATAGCAGGTATTACTTGCTTGTCAATTTTTTATAAAGAATTCACTGTTTATGCAAAGGATCATGACTTATTAGTTGTTCCTCATGTCAAAATTTTCAGTTTCATAAGTCTGGCTTACATTTGATGTAGACATTACCATCTTTTTTAATTGAAATTTGACTTTTGTTGGCTTGATACGTCTTGCTTGAGTGACAAAACAGAATGGCTGTCAGAAACAGACCTACATTTAAATTCAAAGAAAGAATTACTTTCCTTTTCCTTTGGTGTGTTTGGTTATGCTGAAATGTTGAGATGAAGTGATTTTTTGTAGAGGTCTTCCTTTTTAACAGGTAAATTTAAGAGTTGGACTCGATGATCCTTGTGGGTCCCTTCCAACTCAGAATATTCTGTGATTTTCAGAGGCCTCAAAAGGTTCAGCATATTTTTAGGAGCTTTCAGCAACATCCAAGTTAACAAAAACTCCACGTTCTGACTCCTGACTGGGTGTTTGGAAGTCCCAGGTGTTAGGAGGGGCTTGTGCCACCTGCATTGCCATCAATGGCTCCATCACAAGTGGCCAAACAGGGAATGTAATTTTTACTTTAAACATGATTGTTACGGTCCTCACACTTGGTGTTTGTTCTTGACTTCAGGGCCTGATTAAAGTTAGTCATGTGTGTAATTGTGGGCAGAATGAGCTGATGCATAGTTCTCACTTGTTAATGAGAAATGTGATTTTCTCCAGTTTACATACTCTCTTCAAAAGGTTTGCAGAGTCTTCATGGGTGTATGTAATTTATTTCAAAAGGAATCTTTCGGTATTATATTCCAATACTGTAATAAGCTGGACTTGTCTTTCTTTTGATAACCTCCCACCTCCTTAAAAGCTCTTAGAGCCTGTGGTGAGCCTGCAGCTCCCTGGGGATCCTCTCTCTGCATTTGTTTAATTTATTGCTTGCGGTTCACATTTTTAAAGTCCTAATGCAGGGTTTATTTAAAATGTGGTTTGCCACCACCAGTGACTCAGGTACGAGAAACCATAAATTTGTCTTGGATTTGGGCATTCTCAGAGGGTTACATACGGACTTGGTTTTTTTTTTTTTTTTTTTCTCACCCAACTACTAATTCTTCTCGTAAAAGTTTGACCAAGTGAAAACTGGGTTCCTCTGAAAATGATACCGTAGCCTTCCATACTCCAGAGGGGGTATAGAGTTTACACCACTGTCGCCCCCTTCTAAAGAAAGATGTGTCATGCGGACATATCACTTTTTCATTCATTAAGTGTATTTATTTAATGCAGTGGGAGAGAATTTGTGTGACAAACACTGTGGTCACTGCTCTATCAGTGAGTCAGTGCAGTGTCTGTGTACAGCACTGATAAGCTCGTTCCTCCCGTAATAAATTTATGGAATGCACTGTTTGGAAAGTTTTTTATGATTAACGCATTCAGGCTGAAATGTAAACAAGTCAGAAAATCTTTTAGAAGATGATGGTTATGGGTCTAATGTGAATATCAACCCCTTCCCTTCCCTTCCCTTCCCTTCCCTTCCCTTCCCTTCCCTTCCCTTCCTTCTCCCTCCCAGTGGAGTGTCTTTAGAGGAAAAAAGGATAGAAACCTTCGGTCACAATATTGCAAAAATTGTACCAGAAGATTAAATTTTTTGGGAAAGCAGCAGTTGCAAAAACTCTGATGTGATTCTGCTGTATTCAACTGGAATGAATAAGTCTTAGATATTACAACAAAACATTTTTTCTTCACTCAGTGGCACCTGGCTCTCTATACAGGGTCTTTAACTGAGCAGTAGATAATAAAACTTCCACCACCCACCTGGGAAGGGATGGTTTGTTTCCATGGGAAGTGCAAGGAGCTGGTTTCCACGGCCACCGTTTCTCCTGGCTGCCCGGCGAAAGATGGGAAATTATGAAGGCTGAAAGCTCAGGGCAGGGAAAAAAAAGATTAACATTATCTGCTGACCTCCAAGGCTGCCTTTTCCCCTGAGGAAATCTCCCAGCTCTTCAGTTTGTGGCACATCTCAACGATTTTTGTCGTTGGTAATAGCCCAGTAATGGACTGCTGATGGAGGAGTTATTACTCAGTAAGACTGGCAGGGCTGCACCCTCTGCCTTCTCAGGGCACGTCCTTTAGGGCAGGGTTTTATTGCTGTGACAAATATGGTGAGATATGTGTCATCTGCAATGTATTTCAGTGAGACTGGTGGATATGACATTACAGAATCACAGAATCACAGAATCAGAGAATACTATGAGTTGGAAGGGACCCATTGCAAGAGGACAACTCAAAAAATGGAAACGATGCCTTCTTCCATTACCTTTCTGGGAAATTTTTGGTGGTTTTTCCCTTTGCCTCTCCAACAAAGGTTTTAAATTGGAATGATGTTTGACCTGAGCTTTATATTTTAAGCCTCTCTTAGGTAGGCCGTGGGTTGGTATGGTTTAATTTATCACGCTGTGCATTAGTTTTGTTGAGTGCTGGGAACCTGGCTGGGGTGTTTTGGCGTGGGAGGCCAAAGAATTTTCTCCTCAGGAGTAAATTACAGTAAGGAGGAGGAAGGATTGTGTGTGGTTGGGCTAACCAGCAGTGCTGGAACGGCTGTGGGCTTTTGAAGTAGACCATGCTACGAGCATTTTCAGTCTTCTAGGGGAAAGGGTGGGAAGTTGAGAGAAGGAGATTGCGTTAAAAACAACAAAGAAGGCAATATTTGAAATTCCATGTGCATCCCTGTGATCAGGGTGAGGGAGCAAACGTGCGCTTTCTGCACAAACACTTCGGTAAAAGAGGGCTCTTGGTGGTGTCAATTAAACCTCAAATTTCCTAACGCGGCTTTCCAGGAATTATTTTCACGTCGTTTTTAATGGGGAGAAGCAGGTAAAGGGGTTGCCTAAGATTTTGATTATTCTGTTGGCAGGAGATTAAGATTAGACTGAGGGAAAGCCTAAGTAACTGTGCTTGGCAGCTCAGCCCTGATGTCAAAGATAGCATGGAAGGGAGTAACATGAAAGCTTGGCTATATTAAGGAGATAAATCTGCCTTAAATATCTGGTTTTATTGTTCTTTGGACTGTTCATGGACTGTATCTTCTTTATTGGATTAAATCAGAGTATTCCTTATAGCACAACTGTCTGCAAAGACCAGTAATCCCTTAAATCATCACGGACCCCAGGAAGTGAGCTGGAGAAAATCCCACGCACAAAAATGCTCTGAAACTCAGGATCTGGGAAATGATTTCACAAACTCCTGCAAATGCTCCTGCTCCGTTGAGGTGATTGCTCAGTTCTGTGAATTTTCAATATTCAGATTCACTGCATGAAGCTATTATTAATATTTTGATTTTTTTTTTCTGTATTTGTCCTTTTTCCTCAGCTAAGGTTTTACCAATGAATCTTCTTTTATTTTTTTTCCCCCCTTCCAAAAATGTCCCACATCTGCAAAGCAGGGCTAAACAGCTACTATCCAGATTTAGCAGGACGTACGGGTGTTAGATGGTGAGTTGGACTAGATGATCCTTGTGGGTCCCTTCCAACTCATAGTATTCTGTGATTCTGTGATTCTGTGACTTTTCAGGGTTTTAATGCTAAAATAAGTGCTTAATTCTCTGTTTAAAAACCACAGAACTAGATGCATGGCGCTTATTTTTCCAGTGGAGACCTTAGTCCTCAAGCAGTGAAAGCTGTGTCTGGAATGTCTGTTTTTCCTCATCTACTTAATTTCACTAATTATTCACTAATAATTGACTGTGAATGCCTATACCCAGCCAATGAGAAATATTTTATCAGGCTTAGTTTTCTGGAACGCCATAAGGATGCTGTTTAAACTGGGTGTAATGCAGATATCAGGACCCTTTCTTTTACAGAATGCTTGAAAACTAAAGCCAAAAACAGAGGAAAAGGGGGGGAAAGGACTCCTGAGTAAAATGCCTTGTGGTGAATTTTGTTTTAACCCTGTTCCTGCCTCACAAAGTAAGTTGTTCTCTCAAAATGACTTGGAGAAGGAACAAGAAAGGATCCAGAGCACAGAAAAGGATGGGAGGTGACACTGGGCACGTTTCTGAGCAGAAGAAGGGATGGGACCCTGGTGAGAGCCACTGGCTGTGCATTTGTTTCCCCGTTTTACCATGTGCACGTTTCCCCCAAAGCAGTAAATCAAGCACTTGAAGTCCATAGCAATGGATTTCCAGAGATATTTAGAGCATCCCCGAGTCCAGTCTAGAATGGATAAATATTCATAAATTTATACACTGTGACTAATACCCTACAAAATGGGCAAATGCACTTTTATGGTTGGCTGAAGGGGCTCATCTGTTTCTGTCAGCTTGTGTCAGAATTCAGCATGATATTAATCAAGATCCCTTCTGATGAG
>WEKX01000807.1:66363-86888 GCA_013390025.1 Pitta sordida
AAAAGTCAAGTTTCATGTTACCTAAAGCAGTGTTAGACAGACACTCCAGGATTTCATGGTTTCTTGCATCCCACTCCCAGTTCTGCACTGACTCCTGTGTCATATGTTCTCTTTTTGCCGAGCTAAAAAAGATACAACTTATATCTTTATTATTTCGACCCTTTTCTGTTGCTGAGATGCCTTCGCACAGCCAGCTCTCATATGTAGGGGGGGGTCACACTGAGTGTGGTGACACATGTTCAAACACCATCTGAGTTTAGTGATACATCAACCAAAACACGTTTCTATTCAATGGAGAAATATGCAAGTGAAGGCAAAAGCTGCTTTGTGGGAGATTTATGTTGGTAAAGCTCATTATCGAGGCAAACAGGCTTGAATTTTGCTGGTCAGGTAAGTTTTCATACCCTGTGGAAGCCTTTCAAATGGCATGTGTCATCTTGGATCTAGGCTGGGCATTCATATTTTTATTTCACATCTTCACTTTTTTGCTAGACATTCCTGTCTTCAGAAATATTTAAGTATCTATTTTTGAGCATTCATGTGGTATGTATTTCTTCAAATGCCATTACCTGAGCATTAGGAAGTTGAGTATCAGTGAGGGCTTCCAAACCATTAACCTTGAAACTTTTGTCTCACTTGAAATTGCCGTCCTTAGCGGGGCACCAGCCTTCCAAATGTGGTTGAGTTCCCTGCTTTTGCATATATTTCTTGGCTGGGTCACGTTGTCAAGAGCTTTTCGTCTTGAAAACTTTTCCAGTTGTTGGGCTTAGCCAATTTGACGCGGAATTCAGAAAATGGATCGAGGTAGAGCCTGATGCTGCCTGCATAAAGGTGCGTCTGTGTGGAGGTTAACCTGCCATCACCTGACATCTCCAAATATTATTCTTCCATTTTGTGTTCTTACAAAAGTGGGTTGTCTCATGTAACACAGTCTCTATTGTCCCCCAGAGAAGAACGCGCCTGCCTTAGTAAATGTGAAGAAAAGAGAAGTCAAGATTGTTTTTCTGAGCAATTTCGCCTAAACGTTTAGCTGATGGAAACAGAAATACAAGATCCACAGCTGCAAGGTTTTGGTTTTTTTTTTTTTCTTTTGAGGCAGCTCATAACCTTGGCAGCAGCATGTTGGAGCAGCGTTTAGAATCCAGTCTACCCTATTTATGGTGTCTAATTCAGGTGATTACCTCAGCCCAGGTTTAGGTCTGGCTCAGGGTAAGTTAGGTCCTGTCTGACGTAAAGGTACTGCAGCTGAGTGGGCTCCAGGTAGACCAAGCTCATAATTCTTTTAATTTCTTTCTCCAAGTTTTACCAAAAAATTTTAATAATGTTCTTTAATTCAAGAATCGATTTACGGGTCATTGTGCCCAAACACGATTGAACTACAAATACCCAAATGAATTTTCAAGGTTATTTATCAGTTTATATGACAAGACCTCCGGTCTTGAAAGCCTAAAACTCTTCATCCTTAGAGCTCTGTGGGGTAGGAGAAGTTAACGAAGATCAAGAGAGTGACAGGGCATAATCTGGGTCCTCAGTCTTTAATATCTTCTCATGTGCCAGTTCCTTATTTGAGTTATCATGGATCTCTCCACGGAGAAGAATTTATGAGTCTTAGAGAACAAGTTGGATTGCTGGGTTTTTGGGGTGTTTAGATGTGTTGTTTCTTTGGGGATTTTTTCCCACTTGCACTTTGCAAATTAATTTTCAATTAGTCAAGGAAGGAATCCAGGCTACAGGACGGGATATTACTGGGATATAATTGACAAATTAAAGCTTTACAATTAATGTGCAAGCAAGACAGCTTCCTAGACTTCAGTATTTTTCTTCTCGGGAAGAAACAGCAAAATTATAATTTATACTCCTTCCATATTTTATCTTGCTTTCAGTACAGTGTTACATTTATTTTCTCACTTTTCTTGATCTTTCAGGAAAATGAATTCTCCTGCCGGTAACCAAGCTGTCAAATAAATTATAAAATATATAGTAACTTGAAAGGGAACCAAAGGATTAATCCACATTAAACTATACAGTAACAATTCCATATTCCGTCTACGAAGCTTATATGAGAATTCCTTAATAGTGCCAACTCCGAAGCTCCTCTTTTTATTTTAACACTCCCTGATTTCACAGGAGTTTTGATTCAGATATTGTTGTACACAAATTAAATGAAGTGGTACAGGGCTTCAGCACCAGGCAGGAATTCAGGACAAAAAAAGAGAAAAATTAATACGTTGTGATAATGAATACCTTTTTAATTGGATAAACAGGACAACCTGCTAGATGAATGATGACTGACAAATGATAAAGCTCTCTAGTGTTTAATTATAAATGAACTGACATCACAAGGGTGGCACAGATGTGTGACAAGGGCTTAAGCAGCTGCTTCAATTTTATTAAAAAGCACTTCAAAAGAAAACTTAATTAGGCTTAAGCAGTGCATGGATATGAAAAGGGGACCGAAAAATTCTTGGTCTGTTCGGAGATTGGAATAAGTAAACTGGCAGGAGCTGAGAGGTGTAGAGACTAATGGTTTCCTCCTGCTTTCCTAAAATTCTGATTTTGTGTGGCTGCTGGCTGGACCTGACCATTTCCTTGCATCGTTTCTGTGAGACCTTCCAATTCAGAGACACCTGTTGGTGTTCCACACACCACCCCTTGCCTCTTGGGAGGTTCCCAGAGTCACAAGTCATGGCGAAATTTGAACAAGTGTCTGTCTTTGTGTTTTCTGGCGCTGGGAGGAGAGCAGAAAACTTTGTCCAACTTTTACTTTTCTCAGCAAAACTCTCTGTTGCTCCTGACAATTCCAATCAGGGACCTGGAGTGACAGGACAACGGGGAATGGCTTCAAGTTGACAAAGAGTGGGTTTAGATGAGATATTGGGAAGGAATTGTTGGCTGTGAGGGTGGGGAGGCCCTGGCACAGGGTGCCCAGAGAAGCTGTGGCTGCCCCTGGATCCCTGGAAGTGTCCAAGGCCAGGTTGGCGCAGCCTGGGACAGTGGAAGGTGTCCCTGCCCATGGCAGGGTTGAGGCTGGATGGGCTTTGAGGTCCCTTCCAACCCAAACCAGTCTAGGATTCCATGAACTGTAAAGAAACAATCCTCTCAGTCTATGCCTTCTACTTAGGCCAGTCAAGCCCTTCATTCATCCAACTGATAAAAAAAAAAAAAAGAACAGAATCAACCCAACTCTGCGTTTAATTCTGAGTTAGATTTGTATTTAAACTGTGAATCCATCGCTGGAATATTTATGCATTTTCTTCTTTGGCTCATAACCTGTTAATTAACAGTGCACACTTTGAAATTGACACTTTTTTCCTTGCTTTTCTTTTTTAATACTTATCTCTTTTTCCTCATACCTCCAGCCTGCTGAGTACTCCCACTGCTTTCCCCCGAAGCTAATGCGAGAATTTAAATTTCAAATTACTGACTGAAGTGGATCGCTGTTCAAACAAGGCTTCTAAATGTTCTCAAACACCTTGATGAGTTGCCCGCTTTCAGAGACCGATAGATCAATGAAATCTATCGCGGTGTTTTTATTTAGCGTCTCTTTCCTATCAATGGAGTTGTCTTCCACATAATCTCCAAAGCCCAGTCTGACAATTGCTGTAGTGTTTTAAGGTATTTTACCTCCGAAATACAAAGAGTAGACTAATAAATATTGCACGCATGGCTCGTGGCCCCGTAGACCTGTTAATCAGCGCAGAAGGTTAACTGTTCGCAGTTTAGAAATACCTCTCTCTGCGTGCAGAAAACACAAACATTTTCTCTGAAAGGCACTCAAGACATCTTAGACTAATTTTATTGCGCCCTGTTCGAGTACACTGTACAACTCTTAATGGTGTTAAATGATGCAAAGCTGTTTTACAGATGACGTGGTGGCTTTGTAGCCCTGACTAGAGAGTGACTGAATAACTATTTATGCATCCATTTGCTGTTTTAATAATGAAAAAATTAGAGGCAGCTCATTATCCGAATAAAATACACACTTGACAGAGTTCTAAGCATGAGAACATGAGCCTGTAGGAAAGAGAGCACTTAGATTAGGGGAAAAATTCTTTTTGACAGACACGTGATCAATACAGTGTCGTAGAATGGAAGGGTATAGACATCTACTGAGTCTAAAATGAAGTATTTTTTGGTGTACGGCCCCAGCCTCCTCACTTAGTGTCATCAATTGTAAAAATCATTTGGAGAAGGACTTGCTTTTACCCTTTGAAGCATTTGTTTATACCCTCATCCCACCATGTGCCTGAGAGCATTGGCCAAACTCTTGTCAACCTTGGTGCTGTGACCACTGCCCCAGGCAAAACCTGAGCTAAATTTCATCTGTATTTCTTTTGCACAGCGTGGAGTATTTCGTTTGGGAGACAAAAATTCATTCTGTTTGGCAATGTGAAGGAACAATGATCAAAAATACAATTACTAATCTCACTTCTTGTGGTCATAGAAACGATTGGGATTTTTATGAGGAGATAACTATATGAAGGGGCGGTCTGCAAAAGCTTAAAGTCAGCCCAAAAGGCAGTGGCAACAACATAATTTCATCCTGATCTGGAATTGAGCCTGTGACATCCACAGGAACAAAGGGAGGAGAGGAAGCTACTGCATCCAATGTACTTGCTGGTAATCCACTATAATTCCCATTTAAAAAGCATTGTGAGCAGTCTGTTGTTTTTGGAGGAGTTCGATGGGGATCGTAATGAATTAAAAATGTACCGCGTTTATCTGTGGAGAAAAAGCTTTCATCTTCATTCCCTCAGGTCCCAGTGCCTTCCTGGGGAGAGTGGTCACCTGCTGAATTGAGCAGAACAAAGTGCTGAAAATTGCTTAATAGGAGAAGAAGCAATTTGTCACTAATCTGCTTCAGGCTGACCAGAAGTGATTTCTCAATTTGAGCTACGGCTGCTGGAGCTCAGAGTGATGGCGAGTGAAAATGGGCAGGTGAAATTATTCAGTGTAAAACCTGGTTGCCAGGAGCTGCCTTCCTAGGAGGGAGGTTTTGGAAAGCAGAAGGGCTGTTTTAGGCATGTATCTCCCCTGTGCTATCAGTGGAAGGAAGATGTGTAATCATCCATGACTGGCAAGCTTAAAAACCTCTTCCTTCGCCTTCGGAATAGGAAGTTTGAATTTCAGCAGAGTGAATATAATGAGGTCAGGGCAGCTGCAGAGCACTAATCATTCTTCAGAAAAAAGGCCACTCTGTGCTCTCAGTGTGAAACATTTCCCGTCCTCAGACATGCATCTTATCCCCTTTTTGTCTGGCTTTTGCAAGTGGATGGCTTAGTCACCCTGGTATTAACAGTTCTTGTATTCTAGACCTTCCTATAAGCTTGATTGCTCAGGCAAATTATTGCGACATAAGCTATTTATTTATTAAGTGAATTCAAAGAGCAGTGGTATTGCACAAGTTCCATCTTACTCCACGGTCACCCCTTTCTGCACTCCAGCTCTCCTCATCCCCAGAGGAGACAAACCCAGGCCTTGGGGATGCTCCTGCAGCACAGGAGTCTCCACCTGTTCTCCTGTTTCTCTTCCCGGGTGTTTCAAGCATGGAAAAGTCCAGACTTTTCAAGACCTTTGAATAAAGTTATTTTTATTCATTACATGTCCTGATCTGTAAGCTTGCTGATAGTGTTAATTTCTGGGACGTAGTTCAGCCTGATCAACTTTAAAAAAAAAGAGAAAAAAAAGCTTCTTTGGAGCTGAGAAACTTGAGCATTTTTCTTGTTTGAAGCCAAAGCAATCTGATTTGAAGTTTGCTTTATTTCAGGGCCTGGGTAGCATTAGTAAGGTTATCTGTCTTGTGCGTACACTGGTACTATATTTGGCATTCAGCTATCTGATACATATTTTTTAATATTTCTGCTGCTTAACCCACAGGATTGCAGCCCCAGCTAAAAGTAAGTAACATTATAGAGGAGGGTTTGTGGTGCTTCTCAGCCTGTACAAAGCACAGCTGGAGAAATAATGCGAAAAGTATTTAAATTATTATGGAAAACATGAAGAGCTCTTATGAGAACTGCAGGCTTCTGAAGCAGGAGAAACTGTACCATATGTGAGGCTGGCAGAGAGAGGTTTCTTTTGGGGGGGGAGAGTATAATCCTGGGAGGAACTGGTCCTGACAGTTTATCAAAGGCACAAAGCAAGACGAACTGGGGAAAGTAAATAGAGCGACAGAGCTGCCTTTGTCGGGACAGGTCTGGGATACAATGGCTCATGTTGTTGTTGCTTCCTGCCCCATCCCTGCCAGCCAAGAGCTTTTCGTGTGCCTGATTGGGCCCCCCACCCTTTTCATCCTGCTGCCCCTCTGTTCAGGTGGGGGCACGTGAAATAACAGGGCCTGACCCAGAGCCAAGGCCGTTGCGCTGGAGGTTTTGCCACAAAGTGCCTGTTTTCCGTGTTTTTGTGTCGCAGGGATGCCAGAATTCTGTTTGGGACCAGCAAAGCACAAGGTTTGTGAGACCTTTAGGCCTGGGGTTTTAATGGTGCTTTATTCCTGTGGATGCAGTGAGGCCTTTTTTTTGCAGGGGAGGGATGCCTATGTGTGCCTTGGCTCTCCAGCTCCCAGAGGAACGATTTGCTGAGTTCAGGAGAAGAAATAAACCTCCAACATCTGCAGCACCGTAAACATCTTGAGTTAAAACAAAAAATAAAAAAATATTGTAGTGCAGAGTATCACTGTAGGTTTTCTTCGCTCCTGTAGGCCTCGTCTTGGACAGAAATAACTGTAAAGTCTTACATACACAGAGAAATGTGCTTGTGGTTGTTTTCAGCCACTACACACACATTCTGTAGTGGTATCCATTATTAGAAATACTGTTTTCCATGTAGAGAAAGTCCTAAAAAGGCAGGATTTAGTGGGGGGAGAGAAAAAAACCAGCACACATTATATATTATTTGCAGATCATCTGGAACATCTTTGCTCTCTCCGGCAGGAGTGAAGAAATTTTCTTCCAAAATAATTCTGCTGTTACAAGGGTTCTTTCAGGCCGTAAAAACCTTGGAAAACTGCTTGTTGCAGGCAAATTACAGAACTTGCTGCTCTGAGGAGGAAGAGGACCTGACACTTTTGCACTTTCATGACGTTGGAAGGTCACTCTTCGTACAAGAGATATGCATGGAGCAAGAGGTGAAAGGAGGAAGTGCATTTTCATCTTTTCTTCTTGCACCTTTTAGAGTTGTAGGCAAAAATGTAACATAATGAGGGTCTGCAGGGCAGTAAGAAAATTTTTCAAAAAATGTTTTCTTTATTTACTTGCTCCAGGTACAAGCTGCAATGGAGCCATTATAATTGTGGCTCATGCCAAACAGCTCCACTTGGAGAGCAGGGGATCCAAGGAAAGGTGCATCGCTTCAGCTGGTGTTTTTGGACCTGTTGGCTTGAACACTAACAGCTAATTATAATTAGAAATTATAATTAGAAATTCAGATTTGCAAGTGCATTAAGTTGACATCCAATAGGATGAGTTTTAACAAGGCTAAACGTCAGGTTATAACAACCCCAAGCAGAACTATAGGCTGGGGATGGAGTGCTTAGAGAGTGAGCAGGTGGAAAGGGTCTTGGGGGTGTTACTGGACAGCAAACTCACCATGAGCCAGCAGTGTGCCCAGGCAGCCAAAAGGGCCAACGGCATCCTGGCCTGCATCAAGAATGGAGTGGCCAGTAGGTCAAGAGAGGTTCTCCTTCCATTGTATTTGGCACTGTTCAGACACACCTCGAGTATTGCGTTCAGTTCTGGGCCCCTCAGTTCAGGAAGGATGTTGAGGTGCTGGAACAAGTTCAGAGAAGGGCAACTAGGATGCTAAGGGGCTGGAAGATCAGCCCTGTGAGGAGTGGCTTAGGGAGCTGGGTCTGTTTAGCCTGGAAAAGAGGAGGCTCAGGGGTGACCTTATTGCTGTCTGTAACTATCTAAAAGGAGGTTGTAGCCAGGCAGGGGTTGGTCTTTTCTCTCTGTCCCTTGAAGACAGAACAAGAGGTCATGGTCTTAAGCTCCAACAGGGGAGGTTTAGATTTGACATTACGAAAAAGTTTTTCACTGAAGAGTGATCCGGATTTGGAATGTGTCGCCCACGGAGGTGGTTGAGTCACCATCCCTGGAGGTGTTTAAGGGTAGACTGGATGAGGTATTGATGGCCATGATATAAATGTTACAGCTGTTAGGTTTTAGTTGGATTATAGATTGGACTTGATGATCTTCAAGGTCTTTTCCAACCTTATCAACACTGTGATACTGTGACTGTAACCAGAAATTCCAGCCCTGGAGGGATGACCAGCCAAGCATCAAGGAGCCCAGGACAGAGCTGGGTGATGCTCCACAGCCCTGTTCCTGTTTACTGGGGGCTGCCTGCTGCTCCTTTGCCTCTCTGAAGTGCAGTAGTGAGCTGTAAAACCGATCCAATGAAAGCCCTTAAGGTCTAGTGGGTAATCACCGAGACAAAAGGTACAGTTTTCTTTCAGCACAACCAACACAACGTTTCTTTGATTAGACAGCTGAAAATCCGAGTAAATAAAGGAAGGAGATCATCACTTGCTCTTACTTTGGGAGCAATTAATAGTCCTTTGATAACAGACTATTTCCTTTTTTCCGGCTTTTGCATTGCCCTTCCTTTCCTTTTGCTGGTTAAGCACTCTCAATAGAGTTTCATCTAAAACAGTGAGCAGGACAAGTCCTGATGTTTTTATCTTTTCCAGGTGATTAATTTTATTTTCTTTGCCTTCTTTTTGTTTGGGTTTTTTTTTGTTTTTGTTTTTGTTTTCTGGGAGACAAAAGCTACCTTCTTAAAAGGAAAAATATAAAAGGTTTTCTCAAATTATTTTTACTTTCTTCTGTAACTAACACAATTAGGCTAAAATGTCTTGTATATCCTGAATGGAAAATTCAGTAATTTCATTTAGATCCAGCAAACATTTATTTTTATTTACTTTGACTTCTAGAAAGTTCCTTTGTATTTTGCAGGATTAAGAAATAGAAGCAGGTGGGGGTGAAGGAATAGAAAATTGTAACTGGCTAAGTTTCTGAAACCAGGAATTATTGTGGAAAGTACTTCTTTTCTTTCCTAATGAAGGATTTTTTTTAATTTCATTTTTTAAAAATCGTGCTCAGTGTCATACATCAAAGAAATTCGTTGCTACAAGCACCATAAAATTAGATAAAGTGTTGTTCTGCTTATTAGTGATGATACTACTTCAGCAATGAAACTGATCATTAGCAATTATGCATAATTAAATTGGTAAGTTTCACTCTGCAGCTGTGCATTTGTTTCCAGTCTTATCTTACTGTCACATTTAGACACCCATTCCAGGACTTTTTTTCTTGAAAATCTGGGAATTATTATTTTCAGTGTTTCAAATAGTTCTAGAACTGACAAGTTTGTCCCCAGCAAAGAATCATTTGCACACAGTTTAAATTGAATTGTGTGATTTAGTCTTGCCTTAAGGGCTGTTTTCCTCCCATGGTAATGGTGCAGAGTTACAAGATTTTAATTTATTTTGAGTTTTTTCATTACCCCTTTTTTTTTTTTTTACTTTAAAAAAAAACTACAGATAGCTCTCAGTCTGTAATTTCAGATAGGATATATTTATAATCTGTAAGTCTTTACGTTGTATATGCCTTCAAGAGAAAAACCGTGGAGCAGTCATACATTAAATCCTTTCCAGGTCTGTGTATATGTTTCAGCAACGTTAGAAGTGGTGGCTCAGAACAGCTCGTTGATTGGTAAGAGGGAACTGCAAGTAAACAAAGTTCTGCAGAAGCAAATTAAACTATCGTGTGTTCCTGCCAAAATCCCAAAATTATTCACAGCAGACAAGCCCTTGGGCTGCAACGGGGCATTTTGTAATCCTGCTCCATTTCGCTGGTCTTTTTCTTGTGAACATGTGAATTTCTGATTGTGGTTTTTTTTTATTTCAATGCCTTTGAGCTGTGCTCCATGGGTAGGGTGTGATTCCCCTGCCCTCCTGTAGCTCTTTGAAACCTGAAGTCACAGAAGCAACTGCATTTTTTTTTAAGGAGTTAAGATCCATGCTGAAATGACAAGGCTTTACACCCAACACGTGACGTGATCCGAAATCAGTACGAGGGTCCAGCTGATGATGTTTGATGAATTTTGCACTGAGTGTGAGGTTTTAGGTCTGGTGTACCCAGACCCAGGTTGACAGTTAAGCCAGGTATGGTTCAAAGCCTGGGATCAGGTTTGGAGGGGTCCGCTGCCCTCTCTTTTTTTGTGGATGACCAAGTAGTCCTTTGAAAACCCCCTCGTGGATGCTTCTTCCTTCTTTGCTCTTTTAGCTTTTCCCCCCCTATTTGGCTTTCTGTGTTTATGGTGAAGGGTTTTTTAATGTTCCACAGATTTATTGCCATGGGATGAGTAATGTTACAGCAGTGCTGGGACCAGATCACCCACTTTGAGGGTAAGACAGAAGGTGCCTCTCAATTCCCCCTGCGCCAGCGTGACAGGGCTTTGAGTCATGGTCTGACTCATCCTTCACCCCCTCAGAAACCCCAGACCTACAGCACGGGGCAAAGAGAATTCTGCGTTTGTTTCTTGGGTTTTTTGTGGTTTTTTTTTTTAATTGATTTTTTTTCCCTCTTAATTACTTATCAGGCATAAAATTACCGGCCCCATAAAAATAATGCTAATTATAAACAGATTTGTTTCTTCCCATAGTGTAGGCCCTGCCTGCCACCGCCCTCACCTTATGTCAGAGATTAAAAACCAACACTGGATCTTTCTGTTTGGAGGGGTTAGACACTGTGACTCCCACTCTGTCTGCTTCTTTAACTATGAGTGAACACAAGCCCTTGCTGATAGCTTTTATCGAGTTCTAAAAGCCTTTCCAAGCAACTTTCTTTTTTTCTCTTTTTTTTTTTTTTTTGTGCATGTGTGTGTTGGTTTTGCTGTTTCCTGGATTAAACCCCAGCCAGCAGCTCTTAACTAAAGCTCTGCTTCCCAAAACCATATTTCATCAGCTCGCTGCAGCGACACCGATTTTTGTCGTGAGTTTTTAATATTTCTTCCGCAAAACAAGGCTCAGTTCTTGTCTCTGCTCCTGACAGGTAACATCTGATACCTTTAGGGAGTGAACTGGTTCTCTAAATCAGGTAGAAGGAACATTTTTTTAATGTTGCTGCCACGGAAAACCTGGGTCTTTAAAAGGATTGAATGCTTCAGGGAAATGCTGTAGCTGAAGGCATATATTTGGGTACCTGATGATATTGGGTTACTGCTGGATGTTGTAAACAGCATTTGTTTCACTGTCCCAGGGTGTCACGACAGCAGCTATTGGATTGCACTTTTGGTGAGGAAAATCACTGATTTTTTTTTCTTGAAAACAGTATTTATGGAATAACTTGCAAAGGTCAGTGTCAGAAAATTAATTAATTGAAAATTTTTAAGTGTTCAAATGTTAGCAGGAAAATGGACTAGTTTGGGTAAGGAATTGGTCATGTATGTTGATGAGGACCTGGAAGTGGTATTTGAATCATATTTCTTAATCTAGGCAAGGGTTTGATGCTGTCCAGGAGAGACACGAATTGCAAAGATAAGGACTATTTTTGTATTTCAAAATTCTGTGATAGAAACATACTCCCCTGAGGAAAACGTATCTCAGGAGGCATACACTAAGCAGACATACGTTTACCCTGGGGTATTCTTATTCTTCATGGTGGTATCAGTCAGGTCTCCACAAACATGTTCCATTAGTACTTTTTCCATCAGTTCCCAGCTGGGTCATTCCTCAGAGCCACGTTCCACATCCAGAAGTTAAGAACCTGCTTTCCTAGTCCACAAAAAAGGGTGAAGTACGCCCAAAATTTCATTTTTTTTCTCTTTTTTTGCATCAAAAGAGCGAGACCTGGGATGTGACACTAAAGGGTAAAGCCTGTGCCTGTTCATTGTGTGAAAGTCTATGGTGAGGTTGAGAGAACCACGCACAAAATATGAAACAGGGGTGATTTTTTCCCAGAATTTTCTCTTTTTATGCCATTTGTCATGTTCTTCCCGAGATATGCAGAGGTCTATTTTGGGGTAGGGAGGGGGAATAAGGCAAGAAGAGCCAAGTGAAAAATGATAGAATTTGCATGTCAGGAAATTAGTAAGACTTAATTCAGTCTAATATTATCAAAGAAGCAATAATACTTGCACTAATCTTGTGGATTTGGCTTTCACTAATAGGTGCCATTAATAATTAATAAGGCTGTCTATAATATTTAAATTACAGCTTGCACCCAAACTACAAAATGCTCTCGTATGTAAAATCAACACAGTTGACCAATAAATATTAATATTTATATAAATAAATATTGCTTGTTTCTTTGAAGGCCGAGCTCCTGGTTGGTACTTTTTATTACACATTTGTGTAGGCAAGACATTTTCATCTCCTCTTCTGTTCATGCTGGAAAGTGACTCTTCATAGCTCTGGCTCTTCGGCCTGTCAGGTGTAATATCGTGTCCATCAACATTAGGAAATGCATTTCCGTCAATACTAGGAACCATATCAGGTTTTTTCATCATTGACACAGGTTTTTCTCATAGGTTTTATCAGCTGAGAGCTCTTCAGAAGTAGATTACTTCTTGGTTTCATAATACAATTTTTTTGTGAGCGTATGATAATTTAAAATAGCTTTGTACTTCCTCACGTGCCTTTACTATGAAGGAGAGGCATGGCAGTGATGGTTCAACCTCATATTTCATATTTTTATGTCAAAAAAAAGAGTAGCATGGATTGCCTTAAAAGGTTAAATACAAATGTTAACAATATTCAGGTCAGTCTCTTTTTGATTTTTTAGATTCGCCCCATTTTAACGTAGAACATTTTGACTTACATATAAAAAAACCAGGCTCAATGTGAGTTTAATTTCTGCTTCCTCACTTGGTCTGATGTTTTAGATTATGTAAATTGGTGAAATTGATGCATGTGTTAATGGGTATCAACTGAATCCTCTGACCTGACTGAATAAATTTCCAAATGTACTTTAAAATAAACAACTAGAACAATGAGGCAAGGAAATAACACATTTCCCTGGCCATTTTATTTTAATTTCTATCATTTCCAGTGCCACTTGTGGCAAATGGAGGCATAATCCTCATGGCTGGGAGTTGGTCTAAATAAATTCCAACCCAACCCTTGATTCTGTGATTAGTTCTTCACAATATTACACATCTGGTATCCAATTAAGTTGTTACTTTTAATAACATAGCAGATACAGCAATTCATTCCCTCCTGTTTTTTTTTTCTGCACTATTTTATTTCTTTGATCATTGCCCTACAAAACATTATTAATATTTCATTTCTTCACTGTGTGAGTCCCTTGGTTTGCCATAAGAGTTGAAATCCAATTAATCAGGTGATCAATTATGATCTATTAGTATAAGGACTTATGCTCTGTAATCTTCATTGTCTCAAGGTGATGCTACTTAATGTCTGCAGATGTCTTTGAGCGTAATTTTCAGGCTTCTGAGGCCAAAATGTGTATTTCAGAATGAACGAAGGCTGCCTATGACGAATATAAAAATTATTTAAGGAGAAACTGCAAGGTGTTGTTTTCCCTTCTTTAATTACAATTACCGTTGTGCTTTAAATTTGCATTTTTGTAGTGTAGAAACAATCAACTCTACTTTCTAGGGTCATTAAACTCGTGTTTAGTAGGTGTACCTCTGGGATTGGAGTGAGTGACAGCTCATAAAATTCAGAGTCATTGGAGGCCTCTGTGTATGATTGACATGAAAAGTATTGAATTGGTTGATTTTTGAGGGTGGTTTTAGAGGCTCAAGGCATAAGGCTATGCATTTTTAAACTGCTTTTTTTTCCGGGTAAAATAGCCATATTTTCATTTTGCTTCACAGCAGAATTGTCTGTAGCCTTTAAAATGACTGATGGAAAGGATAAAAGGGACACAGGCTGTAGTGAATTTCCAGGGGGGAAAAAAATCACAGAATCACAGAATCACAGAATGTTATGAGTTGGAAGGGACCCACAAGGATCATCTAGTCCAACTCACCATCTAACACCCGTAAGGAGACCGAGAGCACATCGCAGAGCATAACACCAACCTGGATCCCTCACAGTCTAGCAGGCCACTCCGAGCCGGAAGGGGCCCAACGTCATCCAGCCCTACACCCCCCAGCTAGACCATGTCACTAAGCTCCTCGTCCAGTCTTCTCTTAAACACCTCCAGGGATGGTGACTCCACCACCTCTCTGGGCAGCCCATTCCAATATGCGATTACTCTCTCTGTGAAAAACCGCTTCCTAATGTTAAGATTGAACCTCCCCTGGCGTAGCTTGAGGCCGTGCCCTCTCGTTCTGGTGTCGTCAGCCTGGAAGAAGAGGTCCACACCCATCTGGCTGCAACCTCCCCGCACGTAGTTGTAAACAGCAATGAGGTCCCCTCTGAGCCTCCTCTTCTCCAAACTGAACAGTCCCAGTTCCTGTAGTCGCTCCTCATAGGGCCTACCCTCCAGTCCATTCACCATCCTCGTTGCCCTTCTCTGGACCAAGAAAAGAAACCCCATTGTGGAAGGTGCTTTTTTTCATTATTTTGGATCAGATAATAGTTTCATTGTCTGAATGCTGTAACTTTTGTCATTTATTCGCCTGTTTTTCCTGAGCTGCAAGGGACTGCAAAGCTCGGTTTGCTCTTGAAGTCTCCGTCATGAAACTCCATGAAAACACCTCCCTTTGTTCTTGGGTAAAGGTGATGCCTTCAGAAATGTGGTGATTTTAAAAACTAGCGGGATAGCAGCTGGAGGAGTAGCAGATCTGTGTTAATAATATTAATAATCTGTAATTAATCTTTATCTGTCTCAGTAGGGAAAACAATAATGTCAGGCACTTGTGTTTTACTCTTAAACACGTAGATTTCTGGGGCAGTCTGATGCACTTTGAGCTAACATTGGGTTTGCCTCTCTCAGTCCATAAAAATCCATCTCTTCTGCTGGGTCAGACTCGACAAAACCAATGTAAACACCAGGCCCTTTTTGTATTCACGTGCAGCACCCTCCAAACCCCCTGTCTACATTCTTTGGTCTAAACTGGTCTCCAGGGATACTCTTCCCTTCAACAATTCTCCTCAGACTCTGGTGGGACTCCTTGGTAAGTGTTACACCTGGGAGTAAACCTTAGCAGGATTTGGTCTTGAGTGGAGATACATAAAAAGAAGTTTTGACCACAACACAGGAAAGAGGAGGATGAGGGAAATCACATTGTCATTTTTGATGTAGTATTTATTCGTTTTAACTCACATTTAAAAATGTTGAATGGCAGTGTAAGGGGTGGATTTCCTTATGTACAGGAAAGGATATTTTGAATTTTAATAGGTGTTTTTGCTTCAGGTGATAAAGTTATGCCCTTTGGGACTTGAACCCATGTTTTTTGGCCTACCCCACCAAATCACCTTTCAGAAAGATACCATCTCTCCTCAATGTAGATTTCTCGATTGTTCATATGCTTGATGTAAAAAACTCTGACATTTTTTAACCTTAATATTGATGCTGCTTTCCCAGTAGTTGTAGACAAAGTATAAAATATGGCCCTACTGGTTTTCTAGTTGTCAGAAAACAAAATACACGTAGTATGTAATTCCTTTCTGCTGGAAACACTCGCTTTTATGTATTTGTTGTGAAGTGCCAGTGCTGCAATAAATTCGTGAAGGGAGACAGAGCACAAAGTAGAAGATAAAAGGTTCATCTTCCTTCTTGGTGAACTCTTGCCATGTTGGCCACAAGAAGTGTTGCAGCCAAAGCTGGTTTGTCTACTGTGAAAACTAAACGAGCCAAAGGTGGGAGAAGAATTAAAGTTGCAGTTACATGTCCATGGCAAACTATTGTTGAGGGGAAGTTTGCAGTTTTCATCACACACCACAAGCCATTTTGCCTTGAAATTTCAAAATCACTGTCAAGTCCAAGGACAAGCAAACAGTCCTACACAGGATTTACTGGATTAATACAATCTGGTTTATGCACTGAGATGAAAATCTGTTTGCTCATCAAACCACAGCATGAAAAATAGAAATTTTTAAACATTCTCACCTCATAGCCAGACATGATTATGCTCTGGTATCTATTTCGTGTTTCCAGTTGGCTGGAGAGAGGTAAGGAGAAATTTGAAGCATCTTTTGAATAATGTTGTTAAAGTCATCGAGCAGTGTAAGTTTGCAGTGCAGGGAACTTCATATAAATGTCTTGGCTTTTATTTTGAATGTTCCTGCTGCTCTCTTGTTGCTTTTAGGGTTAACATGCATAAAAGTTGCTCAGTGTATTGTGGTAGGCCCAAATCAGGTAAAATAATGTTCTGTGTCCTGTGATTCCTTGCAGGGAATAGTGGAAGGACACCAGTGCGAGGAAAGTCGATGACTTTATTCAGGATGAAATTAAGATGTTAGTCCTTTCTATTTGCATATAAATTACTCAGTCATGCAAGCCACAACATTAATGAAATACGGGGCTGTGACTAATGGTGTCACTCAAATTTATTGTGCTTCCCTTTGTCCAGACTCTTTGGTTTTATCCTCTGTCAGGAGTGGTCTCGTTCTGCAATGACTGTGGCACTTCAGCAGGGTCGGAGACCATGTTCATCTCCATGCTCATGGTTCAAATCCAAGTCAACCAACCATGTGCATTTTTGCCTTCTTCGGAAACGTGGAATATAATGGGATCTCTTCTTTGGTGCTTTCTGAGTTCAATAGCTTGTCATTTTGACATCATCTAGGGAAAATACTGATACGATCACATCTGTTACAAATCAAGTTCCCTGCACTGCCACCGAAGGACTTAGACTTCTCTACTTTAAAATTATTAAAAAATCACCAACTAAAACCACATGGGAATGCCCTATTTATTCATGTTTTTAAAAATCCAAATGATACCTATATGTTCATGCCTTTGCTCCCATGCAGTCTGATTTTGGAGAGGAAAATATTATTCCTGCTTGAATTTCAAAATGATCAATGGTTGAGGTTGATTTGCAGTCTTGGAATCAATATTTTTCACTTGACATACACTTAAAAAGTTCTTTGGGTCTGTTCTCTCTTCCCCTGGTTCGTGCTTGGTTGAATGCCTCCCATAGTGGAAAACCCTTCATAAAACAGGAGAGAGAAATTAGATAGTTTAGAAGCGCAGCCTTTGAGTAGAAATGAGGTTTTTAATGACTTGCAGGGACTTTGCAGGAGTTGCAAAACAGGATAGCTAGATTACTGCTGGAACTGCCTTAGGAGAGATCAGTGTGTGAACACTGTTCCCACTACAACTGCAGGGAAGATTCTTGTAATTAATAATAAAAACATTGATTGACGTGATGGCAGCGGTTTCAAAGTGTAGGAATGAAGTGCTGCAGTGTTTGGTGAGAAAGTCCAGTATCGATCCAGCCTGATAAAATATTTTTCTTTATCTTTTGAGAAGTCTCAGTGCGTCAATGATATGAATGAAAGTCTGGTATTTCTAACGCGTCGAGCGCCCCAACAGACACAACCCTGTTTTCTTACAGGAGCTGGATTCTCTCTCTGTCTTGTTTGCTTGTTGGACAATGTATGTGAACAGTGAACTGCACACAGAGGCGTACAAGTATAATTCTCTGTTTTTCTGGGGCTCAGGCTACTGAATGGGTATCATTGTATCCGTGTCCCTTGAGGGGGAAAAAAAAAAAACCACTGCAAAAACTTCTTGGAGCTTTTTTTTTTTTTTTTAATGTGAGCAGCCTCCTACTGACAGCAGCAGAGAGAAACGTCTTCTGGCCTTTTTATGCCTTCCTCTTGCTGTGTGCTTTTGCTATCAGCCACCCCATAAATATTTTCCTGTAACTGGCACGGAGGATGAGCCTCGCTCGGGACATCGTCAGGAATGAGACGCAGAATTCGGTGACTCTAAGGCAGCCGGAGGCTGGGCCTGAATACCAATCATCTCCCTCAACTTCGGGACTTGACAGTCCCCCTTGTGCTCAGATTTCAGTCCTGAGCTCAGTGTTTCATGACCAATTCATAATTATTCATGCTGGTGCCAGGGTTCGTTCTTTGTTGTCGACAAGTTTGTATTTATGTCCGATCCTCATTGTGGATTCCCCTCCTGTCTGTCCCCTTCCTTGCACCATCCTGCACATCTCTGGGCTTCTCTCACTGTGCAGCAGGTATCACTCGTGTGCTAAACAGAGCACTTCAGATTTCCAGAGTCCTGCAAGACTTCTCATTTCACGGGGCAGGTGAAATTCCCCGTGGTGGGCATTAAGATTGGATGGGTCCTCTGGCCAGGACAAACCCTGTTTCTTGATAAATTTATCCAGATAGATGCCTCCTTCATAAGGAGGGGAGAAAGCCTTGTATATTCTGTTTTCACATTTTCCCTTTTGCTGTTAAAAATATTTATTTATTTGAGATATTTCACGTAACGCCAAGTTTTCACAAAACTAACGTAGATTTTTGGGGGGGAATTTGAAAACAGAACAAGGTAGCCAAAAAGACCCTAAACTGCACTGATGTTTCTATACTATATAATCTGAGTTACATAGACTGGTGGAGAAGAAAATAATGTTTTGTTTGTGACGGCAAACACCAGCATAAAAATCACGAATCATTTTTTTTCAGTATGATTGTCAAATTGCAAGATAATATTGGGTTCATCTTGGGGATCTTTAGCACTGTACTTCAGTTCCTGCACAGAGTATTACTGTAGCTATTTTTTTTTTTTTTTATTTTTAAGGGAAAACATAACTTCCCTTAAAAATGGAATATGGATGTTTAAGTGTTACACAGCATGGCTTTAAACTTTCCCTGCAAATTAAAGCCTAATCCAAAACACTGAAGCACATTATCAATTTTATGCTTAACTGCTGGAGCATTTTTTTCAACTCGTCTACTTAAAACTAAGCACATGCTTAAGTGCATTGTTGAATTGGGGCCAGGGTGGTTAGGATGAAGGAAAAAATAAATAAATAACCCCCCCACACACAACTCCCAAATGTCTAATAGATAATAGTCATATTTCTGGGATTAAAATACTCATTTCAAGGAGAAGAAGAGTTTAAATGTCATTTATCTGCAGGCACAGGTGAAAGAGGCAGCTGGAGAGGACAAGGCTGCTGACAGCTATGGATTGCTGGCTTTTCCTGGGATGGGGCAGGGGATGAGATTGACTGATCCGGCAGCTCGACAGGGGCAATTCCCTGCAGATCCCACTGCTCTGGGAGGTCAAACTGCCGGGAGCCAGCAGCTACTGCTGGGGAGGGTGGTGGAGCTGCTGGAGACAGAAGGGGCTCTGCTTCCTGAGGGTAAACTGAGGAAGGAGCAAAAAAAAAAAGCGACTTCCAGCCTCCTCCCCACAGGCTGTGTTTTACTCTCTCCAGAGAAAATTAGAATGCAAAACTTGCACTTAAACCTTCTCCCGGAATATTTTTGTTTGCATATTGAGTTTGGCCAACTCTGCTGATTGTCTCCGGTATTTGCACTTGGTGCTGTTTCATTATTTATTTTTATTTTTCTGTCACAAATCCCGTGGGTTAAAATTGCTGCTTTTTTGGCGCTGTTTCGCTGTCACAGACAGGTAGTGACACCAGGTATTGTGGCGAATTATTCATACAATCACAGAATGGTTTGGGTTGCAGGGACCTTAAAGATCATCTTGTTTCAAATCCCGGCGCCTTCCACCAAGTCCAGCCTATCCTTGGCCAAGCCTTTGATGGAGACAAAACGTAGACTAGAACATTGATCAGCAATGCTGGCAGGACTTGAGTCCCTTGGACAAAGTGTGGTTCAGGAGGAGCAGGATTCCCGTGTGAAACCTGCAGGTAATGATGGAAATCAAAGCACTTAATAACAGGGCAGCCTGTGAAAGCAGGACTGTCCTTAAGCAAGTAGATGTTGCATTTTTTTACTTTTTCACTTCATGTTCTCTTCCGGTTTTTGTCCCTGAATTGAGCAAAGCACCTACCCTGGCCCCTGGCACTCCTGTAGGAATCCCCTTGCTATAAAGTTGAGTAGGTGTTGAAGTGCCCCGTAACATCGGGGAGTTTGAACAAGGAGAGGAAGAGGCCCGTTGTGTTGTAAACAGTGCCGTCGCTGTGGAAACCGGTGATTTGCAGGGAAAAAAAACCCGAAAAATGGAAGGAAGCAAGGAAAGAAAATAAAATTTTTTTTCCCCCCTTAATATTTAAATCGTATCTGTGATTAGCGACCACGCTTCCTGTATTTGTTTAGGTAACGTAGTAGACAAATATAATTGTTTTGAAACTGCCAGAAGTCCCTGTGTGCTGTTGAATGCCTCGTCCCTGAGGTAAGGATGCTTTTATGTACAATTATCTACTGAAAACAGTTGACCTCATGCTTGTGTATCCCGAGCTATTCTGCAGATCTCCACCGTTCTCATACAGGGCAATGTATGTTGTCTGATGATTTGTTAACTTTTCACTTCTTGGCCCGTGTTTGGCTGTAAAGCCACAGCCCTGTTAATTGCAAAGAATCTGTGTCTGTGTTTTCTTTGCTTTGCCTTGTTGGGGGAAAAAAGTTAAATGTTAGGGAGGGCAGTTGGCGGGGGGGGGGGGGGGGA
>WEKX01000807.1:90465-115106 GCA_013390025.1 Pitta sordida
CTGAAGATGTTATTTCTTCTCTACTGCCTATGGCTAAATGAACAAGAAATTTAATGGCAGGTTTGACATAGCAGTGAATTCTTTACAGAGTTCCCACAATCCCTAACAGAGTCTATAGAAGTTTTAATTCACTTAATTGCAAAAACTATTACAAATTTATGTCATTATCTAGAAAACATATGCTATACAGTTGGTTTCCAAAGTTTAAGGCTTTAGGGACAAAAGTTGCATTTTTAAAACTTTCCCTACCTTTTTCTAGCACCCTAAAAAAAAAAAAAAAATGCTTTGCCTTATTACTTGGCTAATTTCCCCGAAATGTTGAATTGTGGAATGAGGTCTTTGCTTAAACAGCTCCAGACCATGTATTGTGTTAATGTGGATGATTTTAGGAGGAGCAAACTCTGTTCCAGTAAAAACACAGCAATAAAATTTGCAACCTACGATTCTTCTTTGATCATCCAGATTCTTCAGGATTTGATTCCCAGCATCACAAATAGGGTCGGTAATTGATAGTTCATTGTACTGCCATATAAGTCATGGTTTTGTTTTGTTGGGTTTTGTTGGGGTTTGTGTTTTTTTTTTTTAGTTTTGCAAAACCACAGCAGAGGCATGACTGCCTCCTGGCCAGGGTGAAAGGACCGATTAGGCAACAGGAACTTGGATCACTGAACTGCTTCTTCATGCTGGGCTCTCACACTCTTGGCAGAGCCCAGAGCTTGTAGTCCTGGCTCAGCTGTCTGAGCACCGACAGGACAGGACTTGCAGTGTGGAAAACAGCACCAAAGGGGAGGACAGTAGGAAAAGTCAGGAGCGGAGGGCTGTCAGAGAGCGGGAGATGATCGTAATTACTCTGTGAAGTGCATCAATTAAAATAATCAGTCGTAAGAAACAGAACCATCGCGATAATCCTACCGAGTTTAAAATGCAGCCTGTCTTTATTTCAATGACAATCCCCTCAGTTATAGGTGTGCTTTGCTCACCATGCCATCAGTGCAGTTTGCTGATCTAAGGAAATAGGTACGTCTTTAGAATGAAGGTGTTCTGGGGGAGGAATGTGCCACGGTTGCATTAAAGTATTACTCCAGAGAGCTGTAAAAAAAAAAGAAATACATAGTGTATGGTTCAAATCAAGACTGGTAAGTCCCAACCTGGAGTTACTCACCGCTGGCTGTGTTAGAGAATGTTGTTTTCAAAAATCAATTCTGTCATTGTGGATTATTCTCTGTGCACTATGTGTCACAAGTGTTTATCTTGACAGAAAGCATCTTGACAGAAAGCAAGATGGAATCCCCTCTGTTCTAAAATTATCTATTTGAGTTGAAAAATGGCATATAAGGATGAATTGCTGTAACTAACGTATGCAAAGTTATTTTTGCATGTCTTTTTGTTGAGGTAAATGTATTGGTGCTGGAAATTTCCATTAAACTTGAAGCCGTGGTTTCTAGATCAGAGGACTTGCACCAATTCATTAAATGCTCCTTGGACACCCAAGTATATAAAAAGACATGTTTGATAATTCGATTTTATTGGATTCTTGTGCTAAGTTTCTACCAGCACAGAAATTCAAGCCTGAGTGATCAACGTACTGAAACAATTCACTTCAAGATTTTCTCAAAAAATGCTCTTTTTTCACCTTGTGGTTATTGGCTTAATATTTACCTCTAGACTGTTTTTTAGTGTACTCACCCAGAAATACGAGTTCAGCTGTGTGACAGAAGCTGAAGAAACTGGGAGTAAACACTGTCCTGTCCCAGGAGCAAACAGAGCAACTCATCTTCCCAAAACTCTGAGATGTAAATTTAAGGGAAACCTGGTGACTTTCTGACAATGTATGTGGTTTATTCTCTAAAATGGTCACGCCTAAGAAAGGCCAGGGCAGCGCTGGTGACAAGGAACATTGCACAACAAATTTCAGGAAGGGCAGTGAAGGTTGCTAAGCATTTTGTCTGCTGGGAGTAGGGAAAAACACTATAGGTGGATGAGTGTAATTGAGTTGTTGGCTTATGTACCCCATGCCATGTTTCCCCAGTGTTTCTTAAGGTTAACATGGGTGTATATTTAATATGTGTCTTTGATTTGGACGCAAAACATAGCCAGGCAATTCCCAACTACCTATACATGGTTTTATATATATATTTATATATATATTTATGTACATGTCTTTGTAGACATTGATTATTCCAAGGAGAACCGGTAAGACCGTAAGTCCCCCTGAATTTTGATCAACAGCCTCCCAATTTCAGATACAGCGAGATTGTCAGGCTCTGAAATGCACCTATCATGCTGCAGAGCTCCCTGAGTATCTGTAATGTAAGGGACAAGCTCAGGGGGTCTGTGGATCACAGTTTTTGCCTCGGATTTCTTGTGGGGTTGGGATATTGTAAGAGGCAAACAAGCGCTTGGAGCCACAGGCTGCAACAATGGCCAGTCAGCCACTTAGCAAACTGATTTCCAGATGTACTGGAAAAAAAATATCTCTTTCCAAATCTCTTGTTTTAAGGTTGTTTTATTTTTCCCTTGGATGGCAGGGTTGGAATTTGGCCTTGAAAAACACTTGTTAATACAGCATGCTTTACTTATTGTTCTTTTCCAGCACCCTTACTAGGACTGTCCTCTGTGTGATTTTTCTCAGTAGAAGCGTCTCTGGGATAAAATATTGTGGAAGAGGTGGGAAAAAAGTGGTGGTAAAGACCACCTGTGATGTTTCTGCCCAGCCCAGGGGTGGCAGAGCAGCTTTGGTGGTGGGCACTTGGCATCCACCACCATGTGTTTATTTCTGCACTGTCTGGGGCTTTTGGGGGGGTGGGTTTTTGAGGAGTGGTGGTGTTTTTATCAGGAGATTCTCTTAGATTTCCTACAGCACAAAGGAGCACACATTAACTCAGCTCTGGAGGTCACTTCTCCGTTAGGGGAGTTGACGTTTGGAGAGGGCAGCGATACATCACCCACCGTAGGCCGTGCTGGAGTGTGTGAGGTACATAAACCTCTGCGAGCTGCTCCTGCCCGCCGAAAAGCTGCCTGTGCTGCAGCTGGCACGGACCCAGCTGCTCCCAGTTTGGACCCGTGCTGGGTCCATGCCAGGGAGCTACTGTGCTCCTGCTCCCATCAGGAGAACGTCCTGGAGACGCGCCAGGCGAGGAGGGCGGAAGCAACGAGTGAAATGCGCGGGGGAGAGGCACGGTGGGGGAAAATAGGTGTTTTTGGCACCCGTTTGGGACAAGCTGCACGAGCCACCTTGGCTTAGGCACACCTGTGTTGTGTGACTGTGCCAAGCCCGTGCCAAAAACAACCTGTTTCTGCTGCTGGGTGGGACGTCTGCTCGCCGCTTTGGCTCTGCCAGTGACAGCCTCCCCGTAAAGGAGGGGTTTGCCCAAAATTGTGTTGCTCTGAGCGGTCCTCAGGAGACCTGTGTGCTTCTCTCCCTCACCCAGCTTTGTAAAACTTGTAACTTTTTGATAATTGTCTGCGGGCATTGGTTGTCATTAAGGTGTTGGGGTTTTTTCAGCTCCGAGCTGTGTGGAGCCACGGTGAGGCAGGACAGTGTCTGTGTGAGGCAATTTGAGTCGTCTGGGGGTTTTTGCTTTAGAGGGAAGTGCCTTTGGGCTCATCATCCCCTTCATTGATTTAGTTCTTGCTGCTTGTCTTGTATTGATCCGGACTGCTCACCAGAGGCAGTTTCACTGGAGTTTTTGCCTTTTCATGCAACAACTGAAAGAAAAAAAAGACAAAACAACAAACCAACAAACCCCACGCCTTTGAATTAAGCATCATCTGCAAGAAGGGGTTTCTAGGAATATCTGGTTTTATCGCACTTCAGTTGCCTAATTCGTGATTGCTGACACGTAATAGACACACAGAAGTGCTGAAGATGAATGACTCAGTGTGATAAATCAGTAACCTCCCTTCCTCTGCCCCTGCCCCCAAGGCTTCATTCCTTTTTTTTGATCCAAACTTCAAAAGAGTTGTCCTGAGTGTTTGTGTTATCCCATTTTTCATCCCACTCTGCAAAAAGGGGGAGAATGGCTGTTTTTATCCCCTCTTATTTTTTTGAGAGCAGCAGTAGAGAAATCTTACGGAAAGTATTTCCTTTCATGATTTTCTGCCGTTTAAGGACTTGAGGGGAACTGGATGTTTTTGATAAGCCTCCAGTTCGCTTCCAGACCTTCTGAATCTTGTTTTTGTAATGCAGGGAACAGGTCTTAGGATGCTTAAAGGAAGAGAATCAACATCTTACCGTACAAATTCTGTCTGGGGGCACAGGTGTTTCTTACTGCTCTGGTTTTGTAGCAGCTTTATTAATGAAATAAGAGGACTCCTCCTCAATGCAATGTGTTTTCCAGCCTAGAAAAAGATAAACAATTGGTAGATTTTAGATGAACGCCCTAAATTTCATTCACCCCCCACCCCACCAAGGGCCTCAGGGTCCTGTAGAATCCCAGAAGGTAAGTGGCTAAATTTATAATTGAGTTTTTATTTAGTGTTTCAGTGTTCTGCAGGTAAATGGTCTGTTCCCTTGGTCTCTCTACATTCCCAGCAGAAAACTGCTCGCAGTCTTTTTTCTTCCACAACAGTCCAAAGAATTGTGTGTTAAGCTCAAAACTTGACAGTTTGACAGTACCAAGACCTCAGTGTATTTGCTTTTGTTGGTTCCCACCAGGTTTGGAATGAGTTTCTCGTACTGTGGCCTGAATATTGTGTTGCAATTAGCAATACGAAGGGTGAAAATGTAAAATGGATTCCTCTCCTCGTAGTGGATGGTGGAGAACTGGTTGGTACATTAATTTAAAAGCCATGTTGGTTATTGAATAAGAAATTTAACTGAGCTTTAAACTGAAAATCTTCAGACTGGACTCTGAAAAATTTATTTTCTGCCCTGTAATGATTCCAGGAATGCTTTCGGCCTGTCAGATTTGTTGGGAGGCTTTTAAAACGACCATTTTTATTTATAAAAGTGCTTTAAGAGTAATTAATTAATAATTAAGTTCTTTTAAATTGTTTGCATCCCCTTGTAGTGTCTGAACTACCCATTCTGCTTGGGAGGATTTATCCCAGGGCTCAGGCAGTGATGTGATGTTTCAGATGGGAACACCTGCTTTGCTCTTTTCCTCCACCTCCCTGGTTGCAAAGATACCTATTTCAGATGTAATCAGGAGTCAAAATGCTAAGACTGTCACAATCTTAGCGTTTGTGACATTTTTTTTTCAATTTTCGATTTTTTCAATTCAAAGTGCTGGATTTTTTATTTATTTTTTTTCCCCCCTTCTTCCCCCTCACCCTGTTTTTGGTACTGCTGCTTGAACAAGTTTCAGCTCTCACAGGTGTCACTGTAGGTGGAGGTTTTGATCTTAAATATCAAAGGTTTGCTCTTATTTCAGAAAAGTGAGAGCGAATTCAGATACGTGGCTGGGAAGGAACGTAGGGAAAGGTTGAAGGAGAGTTAAGAAGCAGCACAATTCTCAGCACTAAAATAACTTTATATTCAAGAGAGAACTTGAATGCAAGGGAGGAAAAGCTTGTAATGCTTTATCTACTCTACCTTAGCTTCTAAATTGAATCCTGCTCCCAGTTTATTCAAGTCACTGCTCCCAGATTTATTAGGAACCCGCTGCTGCTCTATCTTTCTAAGTACATTTTGTCATTAGAAAATGTATCTACCTAAGTGATACCCACATGCTCTGCCGATCCAAAGTGGTTTTCTGCAGTAAGCTGATGAAGGTGGATGATCCAAAACCTGCTGAGCAGATCTGTGGGCAATAGGTGACCTGGGCAGAAATAGGCTCCTGAAGGTGCCCAGGTGTAGATGTACAATCTGTTCAGCAGGGAGAATGAATGTACTTTATTCAGTCACAGGGGTTTTTAAAAGATCTTTTTTTTTTAGTCATGTCCATTGACTCTCCTACATTCTTCTGAGAAGAGGATGCTTTTCTCTGTAGCTCATGATTTAGAAAATATATTCAGAAAAGACCTCAAAGTACCCTAGTCTGGTGTTAAGAGGGAATATCTCATATGAATGCTGAACTAATCTATTTTTGCTTTCAGAATAATCTGAATGTTATTAATTTGCGAGGTGGGAGGAATGGGTTCATTCTGTATCAGCCGATGCAAGGGGTAGATCCCAGAGAGCTGGAGGCTCTAAATCCTTTATTTTTTCCTCCAGTTAAACGCTCGCTCTTCTGTGATTGGTTTCGGTGTGGTTCTCTGTTGTAGCCACCGTGTGGAATCATCAGATTTTGGTGTGGAAAACCCCTATCTCCACACTCCAGCGCTGCAACAGGCCTCTCAACCCCTCCTGTCCTCAGGGACAGCGGCGGGAGCAGCACCAAGACACCCGTTTCCTACGTGAATAACCAGCCCAGGGAGTTTTTTGGTGCCCCCCTTGTGTCTCTGGGCGCTGTTTCTGTTCACCCTGAGGCGATAGGAAAGGATTAAGGGAGGCCGAGCAGCTCCAGGGTTTGACAGGCCTGGAGCAGGGTTAGGACAGGGTTTATCCGGTGCTGGTGTTATATAAATGTGTGTGTGATAAATAGTGCTTAATGACCATGAGAAATGTCTCATGGCATTTGCCAATAAATTCGCAATGCGCTGGATTTATGAAAGGCCTTGACAAAATTCCTAAACAAACTAAGTTTTCCTTTACCCTTGTACTTTTGCAGCCATGATTAAGAGATTTGTGATTTTTTTTTTTTCCCCCCAGTGAAAGCGGTGGTGCTGGTCTGTTCCTCGAAGTGCATGTGGTCTAGTTTATTTAAGGAGGAAGGAGTTTAAGTGGAAGTGAGCCACAGAAATGTGTGCCACTTGTCTAAAACAAACATGGTTTAGGCTTTTCCTTGCAAGTGACATCCATTATTATGTTTTTTAAGTAGATGTTTGTTAGTAAGCATCTGCAAACACGTTTAATCAGATGGAAAGATCCAGGGTTATATTTATATTACTAAACCAGAATGTTCTTTTTAAACGAGGACCTGCACCAATGCCAACTGAAGTTAATTGGGGATTTGCAACTGAAAGGATACCAGTCCTTAAAAAACCCTTCTGTTTTGTAGGACTAAATGAATAAAGTGGGTGATTAGTGGTGTTGAGTACTGATCTAGAAAGGTTATTGGAAGTTGTATCAAATATTGAAAGTTACATAATTAAGAGATATGTGAGTTTCTCCTCAGTGTGGGAGGTTTGTTTGTGACTTTGCTGTTGCTGCAGTCAACCGTGTCAATTTATGTGATGTTCCAGGGACTCAAAGATCACTTTCTTCCCTCTGAAGGACTCCAGGCATGTGTAAAGAAACAACAACCACCAAAAAAAACCCCCCAACCTATATAATTACAAAACGAAATAGTGCCCTTTTGGTAGTCTCTAGTTCTAGAGCGTCTCTTGCAGGAGTTGAAGACGGTGTTCAGCATTCTGAAATTTTGGTTTGTGTTTATGGAGGGAATTCCAGACTGATCCTACTGTGCAGTGCTGGTGATGGATGCAGGTGCAGTTGCAGATTGGCCCCCAGCCAGAGGTGGAAGCTTGTTAAGGAACGTTGATTCCCTGGTTGAACGTTAAACTTGTGGCTGCTGCATTGAAAATATTCGTCATTAGCTGTGTAATTGAACAAGCTTATTAGTGTTATTATTTTTGTCTGTCTGGTGACCTGAACTGAGGCTAGACTGAGCTTAGGAAAATGCCACACATGGATGCCTCAGGAATCATTGCATTCAGCTGTTTCTTGACTATTTTTCTCTGGTTTCTGTGAATTTGATTCGGGGTCAGGTACAGCTTGGGGTCTGATGATCTCTGACACCACCACTCTGCTCAGATGACTGAAAGGCAGGAAAAAAATTTCTGTTTCTTCACTAAAACTTAGGTAAAATTTAATTTCGGGTCACGAAGGTGGTTGTATCCAGTGAGTTCTTCAAGACTTCTGGGGCTTACATTTGCAATTACATGGGTTTGTTTTCCTATCATTTCCAGGAATAAATACGAGCCTAGAGTATATCTGAAAGCTGGATACCCTTAATACTGCCAAAACATTTTGTTGTCTTTTTGCATTCTAAGTCGAATTGAAAAGAAAAATACCTTTATAATTTACTTTGTGTTACAGTCATTGTAGCACATCTTTAAAGGGGAATAGCATCACATTCTTAGTCACATGTAGCTTCCATGTAGTCTACTTAAGTTTTTAATATACCACTTTAAAGATCTCTGTCTGCACATGGTATTCACAAAAGAGGCCTTTCCCCTCTTCCATTACATCATTTATTTTTCTTTTTTTATGGTTGAGTTCCCTTGTTTTGCCCAATAGTCATGGGCAGTCATTAAACCAAGATAAGGAAGGATGGACACGCTGAGAAACCCTGGTGAGAGATGAGACCCTCCCCAACCCCTCACTTAGAAAAAGTCCAGCTGAAGGTTGGAGCTTGTTATTTTAATTACTGAAAAAATAGGGAAATAATGCCGTGGCGCAAGGGCACGAGGATACTTCCTAGGCTACTCAAGCTTCTTGGGAAATCTTTATATCTGCATTAATTTACAAGGATATTTCTCTTTCCAAATCCCAAGAGAGTTGCTCAAGGACAAAAAAACCAAGTAAAATAATATCCACAGCATGCTGGGCTGGCTCTACAAGCACAGCAAACTGCCAGAACCGTCCATCCTTCCAGGAAAGTAAAAGGTTCTGTGCAGCTTCTCCCAAGCTCTGTGAAACCATCGCCCCGCATGGCTCTGAGCTCCTGAGCTGTGAAGTCTAAGAGTGTTGCATGTCTCCTGTTCCTCACAGCTCTGACTCAGCTGTGGAAAGAAATATCAAGTCATGTAACCACTTTCTTCCAAGTCTTGGGCCAGAATCTCAGCTGGTGTAAGTCAGCAGAGCTCCACTGACATTATTAGTGCTCTCAGTGATTCACACCAGCTGTGGGCCTGGTCTTCTGTCTCAATGTATGAACTAAATGTCAGGAAATATGAAATGATCTCTTGTAGTCAGCAGTTCTCCAGATGTGTTAATGGAGTTTAAGTTTACCGAAAGGCAAGACTTCAAAAAAGGGGATCCAGCAGAAGGATAAACTTTCAGGGAGAACGCCTTACTTTACAGGCTTTTTGGCAAAGAGAGGGCCGTGCAACTCACTGCAATTTAAAGAAATTAACTCAGTTATGAACCAGGATATGATAACACAACCTCATTGAGAACCCAGGGTTCAAAATATTTTCACAGCACAGAGCAAGCCTGTTGGCCCTCTGTGAGTAAATCGCCGTGCAAATAAGAATCACCGAGTCTTAAAAGCAAAGTTAAGTTGCTCCTGAGCTTTGGGTGAAGAGCCTGAAGCTTCCACTTTGTGGGTGCGCTTGGGTTTATTCACAGACAAGGTGCAACAGCTTTGGGAGGTTAAATGAGGACCGTGTCGTTCTAAGGACACAGAAGCTTAGTAGTTCTCACTGTGTAATGTCGAAACTCAACAGTGGCTTGGCTTGTAGATGTGATCTCAAATATAGTGTTGAAAACACTTGTTTTAGCCCATGGAGATAAAATGCCTGTTGACATTGCTTGGGTACCATCAGGCTTACTTGTCCAAATCCAAAAATGTTGGAATAGCTGAAGTCTATGTGGAATCTCAGGGGTCTTTTATTCCTGAAAGCCTGTATGAGATACGAGCATGTGCTCAAAACAAAAAAAAAAGAAAAAAGATAAAATTTCATACCTGAAATATCCCATGGTGGTAAAGAGGTCTTCACAGCTTAATTTATTTCTTAATTATACCCTTCATAATTAATTAAAATGATCAGTGTGTGGCTGATCACACTGCGTGGTTTACGTGTGTTGTTTCTCAGTGGAAACTTAATGTTTTGGATAGACCCAGAAAGGTTAAAGACCAACACAACTTCAAGGAGTGAGGTTTCTGCTCTCCCTCACTCTCCCTGTGAAAGTCAAGGGTGAAATGGTCATTCTCAGGGTCTCAGGAAGGACTGGAATGAAATGGCTGAGGCCGTGACATTTATAAGCTGAATTTCATCTGTTTATTTTGCCATTGCCATCTCAGCAAGTGATGGGGTTTTAGAAAAAAAGCACTTTTTCTCTGAGGTGTGGCCTTAACAAAAAGCTCATAATTGGCTATAAAGGGTTACTTTGGCAGAGCATACGTTGGAATTATTTATGTCTGCATCCAAATCTGTTTCATATCCCTTTGCTTTATGTTTCCAGGCCTGATCTGGCCTCACAGAAGACATCGGGCCAGCATTCCCTGGACTGGAACCTGGAAACACTGGAAAACACTTGTGAGCCAGAGGACCTCTTTGATGACATGTAGACATGTGTGGGCTGAGAAAGAGAGAGCCTGGTGCTTCCAACAGAGATAAGCTGTAAAAGTAAAAGGATTTTTTAATTACTTTTTTTTTAATAAAGGCCAAAATCTGCGCTCTGAGGTGGTTTTCATGGTCTAGATAAACCATCTTCAGCTTTGTTAGAGATGCAGGTGTGAATTTGGAATAGTCTTTCCTGAGTCAAAGCGTGCAGAGAAATGTCCTTTTGTTTGAAGGTTCTCTGGAGCATCAATGGTATTCTTGCTTTTGGGAGAAAAGTACTTCTAAAGTAGATAAAGACTCTATTTTTGCCTTCTGTAGAAACCCATGGCATTGAAAATACCCCAACGTTTTTGTTAACGTGATTTGTAAAAAAGAAATAAAAAATAAAACGCTTTCTAAGACTGCCTGAGTTTTGGGTTCATTTGCTTGGACACTACGAGTGAAAGCAGTTGTTACCAAAGTGTGTTGATGCTTTTCTCGCTCCCAAAATGATGCGTTCGTTTAGATTTAAGGCTTCACCAAAGACAAAGTGAACATGTCTTTACCTTCAGCTGCCCAAAAAGGGAGAGCTAAGCATGGGCATCAGGTTTTCGCTTTACAGTTTTCAGAGCCTGGATCAATTCTTGTTCAAGACAGAGAGGGATCCAGTTCTTCTGTCTCAGAGGGGAATCCCACTGAAGTCGTTCCCTGCAGTCTCCTGTGCTGTCTGGCTTGCAGAGGTCCCTCAGTGAAATACCTACTTGGTATTTCTGAAAAGGCCACTTATTTAGGCTCTGATTCTGCCAAAAATTCCACCCCATGTTCAATTAAAAGCGTCTGTGTCAGTGTTTGCAGTGTCGGGGACTCTCACAGGAGCATGAGGATCTGGGAATATTATATTTAAGCATCCCTCCCTGAAAAACACGGTCACAGCATTTTAAATTCACAAAGGGGCTCTGGGACAGTGTTATAAATCACACAGTAAAAATAAGAATGGCCAAAAATATTTTGCTTGCTAAAAAAGTCTTTGTGCCTGAGAAGTGACAGGGCCACAAAAGACCCATTCATAGGCACGGCCTGATTTAAAATCTTCCAGTGCTGATCCGACAATGCTTTCAGCAAAAAGCTTGTGCGTGGTTTCAGTTTTTTAAAGTGAAAATGTTCCGTGACTTCACCCCGAAACGCAAGAGCTCGGTTTAATTGTGCCTGCAGCAGGAAAAAAAAAAACGAAGGCAAACGAAGCTGAACATCCCACAGAACTCTGCCTTCAGGAAGCTATTGGTTCCCAGTGGTAAAATGTTGTTGTACAAATAGGAAACGCTGCAGATGTAATAAAGTCCGTCAGAGTGTTTATTCTTTTCTCTATTTTTTCCTTCTTTTTTTTTTTTTGAGGTTTATGGAGCCCAGCCAGGGGTTGAACAGAAGATTTTTGGGGTGGGGGGGTTGCACACCTTGGGCCGTGGGATGTCGCTCAGTCGCTTCTCCCGCGCCCAAAATGTTTCAGAGGTGACAGAAGGCGAAGTAGAGGAACCCACAAGTGGGTTGTTCTTTTTTTTATCAAGGCAGAAACTCAACCAAAGTTGGGAAACACTGATCGAATTCCGAAAAGGTCCTTAATTAATCTTTGACATTGCTCTGCAAATAATTTCCCAGGTAATTTTTTTCTTTTTTTTTTTCTTTTGTGATTTTAAACTGTACTTTTGGGGGGGAGATAAACGTGTAGTTGTTTCACAGGAGGGAAGACGTATCTTTCATTAAAGGTTTGGACTCATCTTGAGTTTTATACCCTTAATGCAACTTCTTAAGCAGAATGCACTTTTTAATGCAAAACAGTTTTTCATGTGAAATCCTGCTTTATCCAGCAAATCTCGTAAAGCAGAGCTTAAAAATGTTTATTTTCAAGACAGCAGAAGGAAAGTTCTGAACCAAAAAATCCCCTTTTTTCTTGAGGAAGTGCTGTACTAAGTACTGCCTTTCGGATGATAATATTATTTTGACTTTGAGATCATGTTTTGACAATCTGTATCACTATTTTTAACCACTTCTCACTGTTATTCCCCAAAGCAGACGCTCGTGTCTGTGCGTGTATCAGATGCATTGCTCTTCGGCACTTTGTACCTGTAACATATAAATAATTGTGTGTATAAACGTGATTCTCTGGAAATATTTTGAATGATCTAGCTGGCTTTGACAGCTTCTGCAGTTTGATGTAGAAGTCTGGAGGCGCTTCAGGAAAGAAAAAGCCTTTGAACGCAGGAATTCAGGTGCTGCTAAATGTTAAAGTAAAGCTTTTTTTTTTTCCCTGGCTTTGCAGGAAAAATAGAATTTGGGAATAGTGGGGTAAGAATGGGAGGAAAACAAGGTAATAAAAGCATGCCCAGGCTGCACAGAGATTGATATATTTGATATATTTGAACATCTGCTGAGCAATTCTAATTGAGAACAATGTCCAGGAGCTGGTTATGCTACTGAAAGAGGAGCAGCTATGAGGGGGCTTCCACCAACCTTCAAGAATTATGTAGTACCACTTTTCAGCTAAATATTTTTCAGCTCTGATTTTATTCTAAGTCGCAGACTTCCCCAAATCTGCGGTCTCATAAGGACTTTTTTCCTAAAAATTTCCTCTGTGTCATTTTTTTTTCTCCCCATGTTGACCCGATGTCTGAATTTTCATCCTTCTCCGATCGTCGAATGATTTTCCTGCTGTTACAGTTGCGCCCCAAAATCAATTTCACTCATAAAAACTCATCAGTATGGTTAAGAAACTGAAGCAGTCTTTATTTTTAAAATTAACATTTTTTTTTCCTGGAAATCCTTAGGAATGAGTTGGGGGCCAATCTTACTTAGCATTTTCACCAGTGGCACAAGAAGTAGGGACTCCAATGAAACCTGTTGATGATGAGGATCTGTTAAGCCTGGGACTAACTGATCTTGGATTTGGTGCTTAGCTTTTGGCCTCTGCTGAGAATTAAACCTCACTAGAATAGTCTCCCTGCTTAGGAAACAAACACGTTAAATGGTTTTAGTATTTAAGATGAATACCACTGTCTTTATTATCTCCCTCCCACACACAAAGCTGTTTATTTGAGAGTCTGACAGGAAGAAAGTTCCTGTGCGATGAACATCTCTGCCAGTACTTTCTGAAGGGCATAAAGGTACATATTTAATTGCCTGGTTCTATGCACCTTGTATTCATCAGATGATAATCATCAATAGAACTTGTAGTGCCTGTGAGGTTCTGAGTAAGTAGCATAATGCCACTTTGTACTTGTTTTGCTGTTTAATTAATTATCACCTGGAAGTCCTGCTGTCATTCCTGGTGCGTGGTTCTGATTCTCCTTGGTTCAGAGACCAGGGTTAATCAATTTAATCACCTGCCCCAATATTCTCATGTATTTTGTTAGAGTCTGCCTTTCCTTCTGGGACGTTACATTTTGACTTCCAAGGGTGGTTGAAAGATGATTTTTAAAATCGATTTTAATTTTAACCAAAAACCAGAAGTCTAAGCGGGGGAGGCTGAAGACAGAAAGGTAGTAAAATTCATTAATTTATTAATTATTAAGGAATAAAGACTACTCACAAGCCCAGGAGTGCTGAGGAAATGAAGGAAACCCAAGACCTCCCTAGGTCAGACCATCCCCACCCCGTTTTCCCAGGAAATTTCAGCAGAACCCTGTGTCTGCGTGAATTTTAGCTTTGTGACTCCATCCTTCCTTGCACGGAGCCAAAAACAAGGGAGATGGGAAATGGAATCAGCTGTCTAGGAGCTGCAGGAATAAATGTCTGTGAAAATAAAGAGTGTATTCCCAAGAACAAAAGAGCAATTGAGACGTTTAACCTAAACATCCATAATAAATTAATCAGAACTGATTTATGGTGAGGGATATTTTATACTGCAAAGACACGGAGGAAGGGGAATAATTTCTGCCTAACTCTTGGCCTCTTGCAGCCTGTCTCATTCCTCCTCACGCAAGCCTTGGAAAGATGTGGCAAACCCTCCTCATGACAAATCCCAGAAATGTTGTCTTCCCCTTTGACTTCAGTGGAGCTCTGCAGCCAAACTGGACGATGATTTATTGCTACTGCTCAATAGTAGTCCCAAAGTAAGCTGTTGTTTTGCAATTCAATTTTTCTTTTTTGATCTTGATTTTTGCTTTCAGTTTTGAATGGAGGAACAAGCTATGCTGTCACCAGTTCCAATGGGTGGTTCAACTCCCTTCGGGTCAAGTCTTTTGCATCTCTCGGGAGGTGTGTTTGCTTCATTAAGTATGACCAGAGGTGTGTGTGGGCAGATGTTCCTCATGAAGAGCAGAGGTCTCACCATCAAACCTTGCTCAAGGCTCCTGCAGAGGGGACGTTTCCGAAGCCAAACTCCCCGAATTGGGCAGCCCAGACCAGAGGGTGGTGCATGAAAACCTCTGGCAGTTCTCAAGACAATGCGATGTGGGAGGGTGGCCCTGTTTGGTTTCATCACTCCAGCTCAATTAAACTTAACCAGCAGGAGAAGATAACACAAGCCAAAAAAAAAAAAAAGGAAGATGCAGTCTCTACTGATTTCACAAAAATTAGACATAGGTTTCACAACAGCTTCTTCACATCCTTTCCCTTCTCCTCAGCACAAAAGTGATTTTTGAGAGAAATTCTGAAAGTTGGGCTGAAGCAGAGTAGACACATTCTGGGCAGCTTTTACTGTAGGGATTTCTGATTCCCAGCTTGGGGGAAAATGTTCAAACTGATGTTCACATCTCAGTGGGGCTGACCTGAGTCCATTTGTTCCCTGATTGCTTGAGATGGCACCACACTCACCCCCCCCCTCTCACCAGGACAGAGTTGCCAAATAAGAAGTTACTCCACACTCCCTGTGATTACAATGCGAATAGAAAACTGTCTGAAAATAAAATCCCTTTGAGGGCCTCGAAAATGTCTCAATAAATTCTATTGACAGTGGTGTTCTTCTTCATTTGCCTGGCTAGATTGTTTTTTTGCTTTGGCCCTTCCATAATGAATTGCTTTCCACTGTGGCATGGAATTACTTTGATAGGTCAACCCCAAACCTTGTGCAGACTTCAGGGAAGCAAACGTGTGTCCTGTGTGATTTCTGAAGAAAAAAATGGCACTTTTAAGGCATACAAAAATGGCTAAATGGGCAGATCAGGAGTAAAACAGACAGTGCATGGAGCCATTTTAGGGACAGGAGGGCTCGAACTTGGGAGCTTTGAAGAACTTCTTCATTAAACTCACCAATGAGTTTTATCACGAATAGTTGCCCTGCACATAGGGTTGGCTGAAGACCTGGATCCTGTCCCACCAAAAACCTTTGCTGTAAGACCTTTGACAGGTCATCTCGTGATCTTCCAAAATCCTGAAGGGATTCCAAAATACTGGGTCCCATTCCAGCATCCTCTGATGCCTGTCATCCACTGCGGGACATGAGGGGGGTCTGTAGCATCAACCAAAAGGGTTTGGAAGGTATCATGAGGCAGTGGGAATGCTGGAGGGAACGATAACAGAGCTTCAAGCAGAGGTACAGGAGAAGTGAGAAACAAACTGGGCACACTAAAACAAACATCAGGGAGCAGCTCGTGAGGGTGATGTTGGGCACAGGTGCAGATGTAGAGCATCACTGGGCTGCTTGTTGCTGGACGGCAGAAGGCAAACGTGGTTTTTGTTCCAAAAGCAGGAGCTGTAACCTTGTAGCTGGTCAAGGTGTTGGACAAAAGGCGTTATAGCCTCTTGTCTACCCATGTGTCTTCACAGAACCACAGAATCACAGAATTAATAAGGTCTCCCCTCAGCCTCCTCTTCTCCAGACTGAACAACCCCAGCTCTCTCAGTCGCTCCTCACAGGGCTTGTGTTCCAGCCCCTTCACCATCCTTGTCGCCGTTCTCTGGACACGAACAAGGATCTCAACACCTTTCTTAAACTTCTTGTCTTCCTGTGGAACTTCATGGTCTCCACTTACCTTTCTACACGTTTGCATTGCAATGTCCTGTGTGAAAAATGTGCCTTGTGTTCCAGGCTGTGAGACATCTCACCGACTGTAGTGTGTTGTTTCCGTGGCCGAGAGCTTTTGGAATTAAATGAAATTCTTGAGATATTGTTATTGTGGCTGTTTGATTTTATCACTGATGGGTGGTAGCAATCCTGGCCCCAGGGAATCAGCCCCGCTAGCTGCCTACTGCCCCTCAGGTTTCCGGGATCATTAAGGTTGGAAAAGTCCTTCCAGCTTGTCCAGTCCTTCTTTGGGCAGCTCCAGGGATGGGGACTTCAAACCTCCCTGGGCAGGCCCTTCCAAAGCCTCACCACCTTTTCCATGAAGAAATTCCACCCAATGTTCAACCTGGACCCACCTCTCTTTCCTGTCAGGGAGTTGGAGAGAATCCTTGGAAAGAATTCCAGGTGCCTCCTGAGTCTCCTTTCCTCCAGGCTGAGCCCCCCCACCCCAGCTGCCTCAGCCCCTTCCCCAGCTCTGTGCCCTTCCCTGGACACGCAGTTGCTTTGTTTGCTGTCTCCATTAACATACCAGACCCGTCAGCTCAGGGAGGAGGATTGGTCACGGTGCCTTGTTTTCCTGTTCGCATCTCACAAGAGTTCATTAAAACTATGAACGTGTTGTGAAATGAAAATAAATATAATTCGTGCTTATCCGGTGTAAAACTAGCTTAGTCATGCCGAGAGAGGGGCTGTCTGCATCTGTTAATTACACCCTGACAGGCTTCAGCTTGAGACGTAGAAGACATCACAGGGTTTTCTGAGATCTCCTGATACAAACTTCTTTCCCTAAAGTGCAGGAACAAAGGGGGGTTTTTTTGTTGTTGGGGTTTTTTTTGTTCTTAAAGACATCACTGCGTTGGGCCCATCAGTCGGGGAGTGAGTTACACCTGACAAGGGCAGTGGTTTCTCTGTTAGACGAGTCACAGAGCCTCATGCAATCCAAAGTGCTAACACAGAGGGGAAATCTCTGGGAAATAACGCTATCATTTACTGCATAAGCATTCTTTTTTTTTTTTGTATTTAAAAATGCTGTGGGGTGTCCAACAAGTAAGTGTTAAACTTTCTGTAAGAGACGCATATGGGATAGGAGTTGCTAAGCACAAGCCAAGTGCTGGATACCTAAAGCCCAGAGAGAGAACAGATGTTTTACCACCTGCACGCTCTTTTCTACCAGAAAATAATTCAGATTTGGATGCACTGCGCTGGATCAGTATTTCTTTTCTTTTTTTTTTTTAAAGCTTACTTACCATCTTCTTAAATTGTGAGCGGAGGAGGGGGAAGAAAAGACACCAGTGTTATACCCCAGGTTTGCACAGTGCTTACAGGAAAATGTTAAAATGAAGTTTCTGTCTCTGGGGGTTAGTAATGTATGGTTAGTGCAGAGTTGTTATGAAAAGAACATAGTTACAGTGAGAGCATATGGCCAAATAAAAGAAGGAATCCAGGCTCTCGTAGGTGCTGTTCTCATGGAATGGGAAAGGCAAAGCTGGCTGGGGCGTAGACATGCCGTAAGCGGCTTGTTCTACTCCCAAAATATAAGGATATTGTTTCAATGGTGGTTGGGGCAGGGAGTGGTTTGTTGAAGTGCTGTAGTTCGGCAACAGGAGAGTGTCTTTAGTGAGAGACCTGAGGGAAGTGGAAATGGTGCAACGCAAAATCGTTGAGCAGTTTAGATCGGAGCGAAATCCAACAACTGTTCCTGCTCTGTGGGGTAGGAGAAGGAGGTGATGGAGGTGGTTCCTGGGGAGCTCTTCTCCAAGTGCTGGTGGATTAGAGTTCCAGAGAGCAGAAGGAAAGCCAGCCAATAAGTGACTGGATGATGGGATGTCAGGATTTAATTCTGATACCATTTGTATATTGGCAGATCTGAGCCAACAATCGGAATTCATTTTACTTATTGCTGACTCAACAGAGTGATCAGGGTAGGAAAGGTCATTATGGAACTCCCTTTCCATGGGAGTTCCTTTCCTCCCAGCCCTTTTCCATGGGCACCTTCCTGTAACTCCAGGATAGCCCATCTTCTGCCACGAGCAGCAGAGTGCCAAGACGCGACACCGCAGAATACTTTCATTTCCAAACAACTAGAAGAGAGTTTACTTTACTGACAGATAGAGATAAACAGGAGGAGGCAGCTGTAAAAAGAATTCCATTGACCGCTGACCTGAAAACATGTAGCTTGCCATAAAATAAGCACAAACTGAGTAAAAGTGAATATTTAGATTCTGCAGAAATACTTCCTACAGGACCGGGGCGATTAATTTCAGAGGGCGATGCAAAGGGGACATGTGGAACGGGAAGAGGCGTGGCTTTTCTAGGCTGAACAACCACACATTTCATTTGGATGAGGTGTTGAGGGCCATGATATAAATGTTATAGCTGTTAGGTTTTAGTTGGATTACAGGCTGGACTTGATGATCTTCAAGGTCTTTTCCAACCTTATCAACACTGTGATACTGTGATACATTTCAGTAGAACTGCGTGGACATCTTTAGTCTCTCTAANGAGCACCACCTGTGTTCACATTCAGGTTGAGAGTTTACACCAGGTTTTTGATGCCACACCACGTCCCTCTGAATGCACTTAACTTGAAAATAATGCTTATGGAAGAGTGAAACTCTACTTGGAGAAGGTGCTGCCCTACCATCAAGCAGGTAAATTTATTTTCCCTTCCAACTGGTGGACCAGTTGTTAAATGGAAACAACCCCTTTTTGAGATGCATTTGCTACAGCTGCCATAAGACAAGAATGAGTTGGTTAGAACTGACCAAAAAAAAAAAAAAAAAGGAAAATGTTCTATGAAACATAGAGATGTGGTGACATCGTAACATTTCAGAAATTCAAATTCAATTTTTGCCAAGTCATTAAAAGAAAAAAAAAATTCCCAGAAATTCCAGGAAAAACTGGAAACTGTAAGAAAATGGGAGTCCAAGCATTACTTCAGATTGTTTTGGGGATTTCCATTCAGGCTAGATTTGGATAGATTTTTGTTCCAAATTGTCTTCAAGTTAAAAACTAAATTTTTTTTTAGGATGGAGAACATATTGATTAATCCCAAAGTAATTTCTGAGTTGACTGGAAATGCTGAACTGTGGAGGAGCTTGAAATAAAGATTTTTGTTTGTCGTTTATTTTAACACCGACTGAAGGACATTTCATGCTTAAAACATGACCTGCTCGAGCACCTTCTTGGTAGCAAACCACCAGAATTTCAGTACTTGACTTCTCTCTAGGGGACATCTGCCAGTTTGGCTCAGCAGGGACGCCCTTGGGACACCCCTTTTTTATACCAGTTGGACTCTCTTTAACTGAGCACAGCTATAGGACTTTTGCTGGCGCCAACCATAACTTTTTCCACCAGAGAAAAAAAATATGGATAACATGTCATCAGGAAAATTTTAGAGTTATTTCCAGTGCTACTACATTATGTTATTACCTTTGTAGTTAGTTGGGTTTTGTTGTTTCGAGGGGTTTTTTTAATCACGGAGAAAATTCAAGCCAAAACCGGCTTGACGAATTTTACAGTTGCTCTCAAAATATGAAACAAATGGATCCTACAAACATCGGCCAACAGCTACATTTTGGTATTTGTTTTAAATGCAAGAGAGACAAGTGTGAGCTGAGAAATTAAGACCCATAAATCTACCCCGTGCACATTGCCAGCTTATTTAAGTGATACAGTGTTATGTTAGTTGAAGTGATCATAGGAGAGTGCTAATAGCAAGTGATTAGTTGCTCAGGCATATTTATTTAAGAAATATAATAGATTAAAAGCCTTCTGGTCAGAGTAGATACTCCATCATCTTTAAAGTAAAATAATTCCTGCAATTTATGACTCCTTTTGTCATAATTCAGGCTTTAAAGCCATGAATCACCACTGAATTGCTGTTGACTGGGCTGTAGGCAGAGAAATTTCTAAGAACGGTAGAAAGAACGTGGAAATTTATGATTCCTGAGCTTATTTTCCTCTTCAGGTTAGAAAAGAGAAAACTTAAATGTTCATTTCTAACATCCCTCCGCTTATGACATTTCCAACTTTAAAAATGACTCGTTAGCAACTGAGAGCACTTTATTTTAATAAAACCACTTGCTTTGCATCTTCATGGTAAGTCAGTGGAAAATGATACATGTTAAAAGGAGAGCAATAACATTTCTTTGAACATTACACATTAAACTCTTTGTGTTATTTGTTGCATTGACATTCTACGTAAGTTTGGTTAATATTTGACAATGAGTGGCGTGTGAGACTCATTATAAAAGGCAAAGAATGGCCAGAGTGGCCTGAATTTGATGGAGCATTTGAGATATAAAGGTATTCAGCTATTGCTCGAAGGTGGGAGATATGCAGTATTGCCACTCCACAGCAGTTGTGCATTGGGTGTCCACCCCAGAAATTATTCTATGTATCTCTCACCAGACATCCAAGCTCCAAATGCTTCTGTTTGAGAAGTGATAATCACAGAATCATAGAATGGTTTTAGTTGGAAGGGGCAGGGCTGGGCTCAGTGACTTCCTCCCCCAGCCTGGGCTCCTGTCTGGGATTGCCACATCCCAGGGGCAGCACCAGAGCTTGGACTGGTTAAACCTCATGAGATTCCCACAGAACCTCCCATTTCCTGAGCTTGTCTAGGTCCCTCTTGGTCCCTCAGGAGTGTCCCTGCACCCTCATCTTNAATACTTTCATTTCCAAACAACTAGAAGAGAGTTTACTTTACTGACAGATAGAGATAAACAGGAGGAGGCAGCTGTAAAAAGAATTCCATTGACCGCTGACCTGAAAACATGTAGCTTGCCATAAAATAAGCACAAACTGAGTAAAAGTGAATATTTAGATTCTGCAGAAATACTTCCTACAGGACCGGGGCGATTAATTTCAGAGGGCGATGCAAAGGGGACATGTGGAACGGGAAGAGGCGTGGCTTTTCTAGGCTGAACAACCACACATTTCATTTGGATGAGGTGTTGAGGGCCATGATATAAATGTTATAGCTGTTAGGTTTTAGTTGGATTACAGGCTGGACTTGATGATCTTCAAGGTCTTTTCCAACCTTATCAACACTGTGATACTGTGATACATTTCAGTAGAACTGCGTGGACATCTTTAGTCTCTCTAATCAGACCAGAGCAGATGCCCTGACTGCTGCTGGCTGTACATGCACCTCTCATAGATAAATTCTAATTCTGGCTCCACAAAACAAAACCTACACAGAGTAGAAAGCTCCTATTTCAATGCCTTCAATAGATTGAAGTGTTAGAAACGTAGCACTAGCCCAGAAATACTGGAAAATATATATGGAAAAAACAAGCCTGGGAATACTAGTCCTGATTTTGTTGGTTCTTTTGGTTTGGGTCAGGTTTGCTGTAGCTAGAACAAGGGTGTGAGGGGATGTATGTGATTGGCATCTTAGTCAACTTCCTTTTCCACCTGCAGAGACCAGAAATGAATTCAGTGGCGACTGCAGTTAATACATGGAAAGTAAAATCACTGGTAAAATAGAGCTGATCTATACCCTTCCAGCAAATAAAAATAGTGGTTTTCTTTTTATCCCGATCCTCCCCAAACTCAACAACAGGTACCTGAATTTAAACCCGGTTGCAATTCTTATTTGGGATAACAAGCTGATAAATTACAGATGTTTTGCGCATTGGGTTATCATCCCAAAACATAAGAGGTTTTTTTAATGTAANCCAAATTGTCTTCAAGTTAAAAACTAAATTTTTTTTTAGGATGGAGAACATATTGATTAATCCCAAAGTAATTTCTGAGTTGACTGGAAATGCTGAACTGTGGAGGAGCTTGAAATAAAGATTTTTGTTTGTCGTTTATTTTAACACCGACTGAAGGACATTTCATGCTTAAAACATGACCTGCTCGAGCACCTTCTTGGTAGCAAACCACCAGAATTTCAGTACTTGACTTCTCTCTAGGGGACATCTGCCAGTTTGGCTCAGCAGGGACGCCCTTGGGACACCCCTTTTTTATACCAGTTGGACTCTCTTTAACTGAGCACAGCTATAGGACTTTTGCTGGCGCCAACCATAACTTTTTCCACCAGAGAAAAAAAATATGGATAACATGTCATCAGGAAAATTTTAGAGTTATTTCCAGTGCTACTACATTATGTTATTACCTTTGTAGTTAGTTGGGTTTTGTTGTTTCGAGGGGTTTTTTTAATCACGGAGAAAATTCAAGCCAAAACCGGCTTGACGAATTTTACAGTTGCTCTCAAAATATGAAACAAATGGATCCTACAAACATCGGCCAACAGCTACATTTTGGTATTTGTTTTAAATGCAAGAGAGACAAGTGTGAGCTGAGAAATTAAGACCCATAAATCTACCCCGTGCACATTGCCAGCTTATTTAAGTGATACAGTGTTATGTTAGTTGAAGTGATCATAGGAGAGTGCTAATAGCAAGTGATTAGTTGCTCAGGCATATTTATTTAAGAAATATAATAGATTAAAAGCCTTCTGGTCAGAGTAGATACTCCATCATCTTTAAAGTAAAATAATTCCTGCAATTTATGACTCCTTTTGTCATAATTCAGGCTTTAAAGCCATGAATCACCACTGAATTGCTGTTGACTGGGCTGTAGGCAGAGAAATTTCTAAGAACGGTAGAAAGAACGTGGAAATTTATGATTCCTGAGCTTATTTTCCTCTTCAGGTTAGAAAAGAGAAAACTTAAATGTTCATTTCTAACATCCCTCCGCTTATGACATTTCCAACTTTAAAAATGACTCGTTAGCAACTGAGAGCACTTTATTTTAATAAAACCACTTGCTTTGCATCTTCATGGTAAGTCAGTGGAAAATGATACATGTTAAAAGGAGAGCAATAACATTTCTTTGAACATTACACATTAAACTCTTTGTGTTATTTGTTGCATTGACATTCTACGTAAGTTTGGTTAATATTTGACAATGAGTGGCGTGTGAGACTCATTATAAAAGGCAAAGAATGGCCAGAGTGGCCTGAATTTGATGGAGCATTTGAGATATAAAGGTATTCAGCTATTGCTCGAAGGTGGGAGATATGCAGTATTGCCACTCCACAGCAGTTGTGCATTGGGTGTCCACCCCAGAAATTATTCTATGTATCTCTCACCAGACATCCAAGCTCCAAATGCTTCTGTTTGAGAAGTGATAATCACAGAATCATAGAATGGTTTTAGTTGGAAGGGGCAGGGCTGGGCTCAGTGACTTCCTCCCCCAGCCTGGGCTCCTGTCTGGGATTGCCACATCCCAGGGGCAGCACCAGAGCTTGGACTGGTTAAACCTCATGAGATTCCCACAGAACCTCCCATTTCCTGAGCTTGTCTAGGTCCCTCTTGGTCCCTCAGGAGTGTCCCTGCACCCTCATCTTGGTGTTACCCAGCTGAGGGTGCCTGGAGCCCTTTGTCTGTGTCATTAGTCAAGATATCGAAGGGCACCAGTCCCAAGACAGAGCCAAGACGACTCACCTTGACTTGTGTGTATCTTAACGTTGCTTGCATGGGGGTCTGTTCCATGATCTTCCCAGGCACAGAGGTGAGGTTTTGAGGCCTGTAACTCCTCCTCAAGTCTTCCTTTCACTCCTTTGTAAAAATAGCAGTGATGTTTCCCGTTTTCCAGTCGATGGGGACTTTGCCTGACGGCCATGATTTTTCAAATAAGGTGGAGACTGGCTTGGCAACACAACCCAGCTCCCTTGGGACACTGGGATGCATCTCATCAGGGCCCTGACACTTGTGGCAGTTCACCTTCATCCTGTGATCCTAAACGTGCTGTTCCCCAGCAGAGGTAAGGAATTTGCTCCCCCAGCCCCCTCTTCCCCCCAGGAGGTCCAGGGGCTAGGGAGGTGTAGGAAGCCAGAAGGCCAAGGAAGACTGAGGCAAGGGAATGATCAAATATGTAACTCATCCATCTCCATATCCATTGTCATTTATTGTTCTCCTTTCTCATTTATCAGGGAGTTGCACTCTCTTTGGCCTTTTGTTTCTGAGCTGTTTGCTTACAGTATCTTCTTGTTATTGTTCTCGTTCTGTGCTTTCCTGATCCCATCCCCACACACCTGGGCCTTGTCCCTACACTGGGCACATGTCCCTATTCCCACTGTGGATTTCCTTCTTCCTCTTCCTCAGAGTTTAGGGAAATGAGAGAACAGGTGTTGCTGTCTTGATTTCTTTATGTTAGATGTATTTTATACCATATCCACTTCTATATTCCTACAGTGTACAAAGATATTGAATATTTATCACTTAAATTCTGTGCATGGAGATAGGTCAACTATTTCATGCAAGTGTGGGTGTAGGTCAGGGATGGGGAATTGGAAAAGCTTTCAGGAATGAACAATGAGATTTATTGGAGGATGCCTCACACCAAGCCAGGAATGGCTACAACATTAAAATATCTC
>WEKX01000807.1:132196-153671 GCA_013390025.1 Pitta sordida
GGGCGGCGGCGGCGGCACAGCGGCTCCCTCAGGCGGCGAGTGGCGGTATCGCCGCGCCCGCCGCTTTCCCGCCAGAGGGCTCCGGGGGCTCTTCGCCGTGAGGGGGGAAAGAAATCCGCCCTCACCCCTTCCTTCAAATCCCCGCCCCAAATCGCCGTCGTAGTAAAAGAGTTTAAAAAAAAAAAAATAATAATAAAAAATCCCCTCGTCGAAACGAACCAAACCGTCGCTGAGTTTCGGGTTCCTCCCGCCCCCCCAGCCCGCTCCCCCTTCTGCATCTGGGGTATTCAGGGAGGGAAAACACGGACCTGTTGGAGTTCTGAGTCCAGATGAGGCAACGAGATGGTCAGAGGGATGGAGCTGTGAGGAAAGGCTGAGGGAACTGGGATTGTTCAGCCTGGGGAAGAGAGGCTTTGGGATGGGGTCGTTGTGGCCCTCCAGGACCTGAAGGGAGGCTGCAAGAAACAGACTATTTCCAGAACGATGGGCTCAAACTGACAGAGAGAAGGTTTAGTTTGGATATAATGAGGAATTTATTCCCTGCGGGACTGGTGATGCCCTGGCACAGGTTTCCCAGAGAAGCCGTGGCTGCCCCATCCCTGGAAGTGTCCCAGGGCAGGTTGGAGCAGCCTGGGAATAGTGGAAGGTGTGGGGACAGGATGAGATGATCCTCAAGATCCCTTCCAACCCAAACCATCCACCTCTCCTGGGACAGGCTCCCCAGGGTTTGGTCACGGCCCCAAGGCTGCCGGAGCTCCAGGAGTGTTGGGAAAACAGGGACAGGGTGGGATTGTTGGGGTGTCTGTGCAGGGTCAGGAGCTGGACTGGATGATCCCTGCGGGTCTGGCTCGGGATATCCAGGAGTGGGAAGGTGGAGCCGGCAGTGGTGTGACGCTCATTGCTCTGGGACATGGCTCCACGTGCTGCCTCTGGCACTTTTCCACGGTGTCTCTGCAGTGCTGTCCCAGACCCTGGAGCCACTTCTGCCATAAATTACCGCGGGCTGGAAGGGATGCACTGAGGCAGCAGCTGCCACAGAACATGCTGTGCTCTGGTCACTTTTCCCGTCTGTGCTCCAGCCTGGAGCTGGTGGCTGCTGAGGCTCCAGCGTGGAAGAGTTCTCCCCACAGCTGTTGGAGGTGATGATGAGGAGGGGATGATGCAGATGCCCCAGGGACCTTCTGCAAGGCCTTAGGAGGGACCTTTCCAAGTGATAACAGGCCAAGCACAGGTTGCTGATGAATCAGACGCAGGCTGATGCACCATGTGGGCTAATTAATCACATGGCAGAGACGTGGGGAAGCTGGCAAAGTTAATTAGGCAGCGCTGATGGTGAGGTGGATGCATGTCAGCAATTAACAGTCAGACAGCATAAAAGGATCCAAGGGCCGCAGAAGAAAAAAGAAAGCACTTGAGAAAGGATGGCAGCTGTGAAGGCTTCAGAGCTTGGGAGGCAGCAAGAGATGTGCAGTGTCTGGGATCAGTTGTTTCCAGATTTTTGGGGTTCCACTGGGAAGCTGTGTAATTTGCTGTTTTACCCATTAGTATGAGCAGCAGCCTTCCTTCACTTCTCTAGCGGCAGGTTCTGTTGCATTCCTCTTTCCTATTTCCTTTTTTTTTTTTGTTGTTTTATTCTGTCCTGACTTTCACTGTGAAGGGTCAGTGGGCAGAGGCTGCTTTTTTTGGCGTCCAAGTAACACGTCCAGCTTTCACAAGGCATCTGCAGAGCATGTGCTGCCCCAGTCTCGGTGTGACCTGAGAAGCTGCAGGCTTTAGAGACTGTGTTACCTCTATAAGAATAGCTAATTTATCATTGTCTCAGCTTCAGAGAAATTGAGGGTGGGGGGTGTTGTAGCTTTTGGGTGGTGAGCTTTGCTCTGTCCCACAACAGGACAATTTGCTGTCTTTTTGAACCTGGAGTTTTAAACAGAAAGAGAGACCTGATGTTCTCCCATCTGGTTAAATTAAAATAGCATTGGTGTGAGATCAAGCTCACGCCACGAACTAAACACAGGCTGGAATTTGGTGAGAAGTTACTGCTCCTATGAGTTTTTGCTGCAGCAAGGGAAGGTAGCATTGCCTGAAAAACCAGGAGCCAAGCTCTTTACCCACAGTGCAAGTTTTTAAGGATGTGAAGTTTGTCAAAGACTTTGGCATCTTCTGGTTCAAAGTGACTGTGCTCAGAGTTGCATCCTATTTCAAAGTGCAGCTCAAATTCCTACTGCAGATCCATCTGCCCGTAGCAGCTCCTAATAAAATGGATCAGTCCAGTTGGAAACCGGTCAGCAGGCAACCCAAGTTTGGTTGTGCTAAGCAAGATACTTTTTTTTTTTTTTTTAGAAGAAAGGGGAAATTAAACACTTACTCAAGCCTTGCAGCTTGACTTGGCAAGATTTTCTCATAGCGTTACGGATTCTTTTTACTCTGGGTGTACTGACTCCAAAAAAGCCTGTGGAAAAAGGGTTTGCTTAGAAGGATTTTGGCTAATTGTAGTGGATTTAGGGGCAGCATGGCAGCCAGCCAGCTTTTTGACTCTTGTGGACTGTTAGAGTGCTGGGAATGGGAACTACAAACCAGTCTGAGAGCAGGAATTTTGCTCAGGAGGCTCCAAGGGAACACAGTTTGGAGAGGGTGGCAGGAGTAATTGCACATTTAATTCTGGCAGCTGTGGTGGAACAGCACTCTGGTAACCCAGGGGTGTTTATGGGAGCCCATCAAGGACCTGAGTGTGGAAACCAAACCTCGGCCATGAGGGGTTGTGTGGGAATGACACTCTTGAGCCTGAGGGCTGAAAATCAGACTCTTCCCCAAGGGTTTTCCATTGCTCAAGTGAGCATTTCAGGACAGAGATTGACAAAAAGTTGAGAGGTGGTTTTCCAAGAGTCAGGTGGGGATTTTTGGCAGGCATCTCCTATTAAGCTCCATGTTCAAACAGTGCAAATTTTTGGAGCCGTGTGAGCCCTTGGTGCAGCAGGTGTAATTGGTGCACTATTCAGCAAAAGGCTTAGGGCCATCACAGCCACAAACGCTCTCTTCTGTTCCCATGGATACCTTGGAAATTGTCCTTCCGCTGTTGCCTTTCAGTTTTCATACTTCACCGAGGGCGTGTGCGCCGTGTTTGGTGACTGGAAGCCTAGCGGCAGAATTTGTCCTCTTGCCAAACGTGGAGTAGTTGCGTCACGACAGGAATGCCACGGGCTTCCACTGGCAGCTCCAGGGCAGTGGAGCAGGTGGTGACTGCAACACTGTTTTTAGGTGTGGCACACCTACCCTTGGGGAAAAAAAGGAAATATTCTTTTCCTCGGCCGATTCCTTTGATTCTCCTGTTTCTGGTCCCAAAAGCCAAGCTTGCCTTGGGGCAGAGGAGGGAGGTAAAGCACATGGGTAAACATGGAGAGCTAAACTTGTAAACACGCTGTTCTGGGGTTTTGTTTCACTGCTGATGCAGCCAGAGTGTGACACACGTTGACAGAAATCTCAGAGGAAGGTCTGAGGCCACTCTGGTTTCCACAGCAACCAGAACTTTTACATTACCTTGAGGTGGTGGGGTTCATCTCTCAACACCCTGGAAGGTGGAGAGTTCTGTCAGCTCTCTTTCTGTGCCCTCCTCAGGGCACTTGTGTCACTGTAGGAGCTGGTCTGCAGTGGATTTGTCACTTGGGGCTCCCAGGAGTATCAGGATGCAAGGGTTACTTGAAGGGCCTTCTAGTCTGTGCACATCTGGAGGCTCAGACTGACCTCCCGTTTTCTTTTTTTCAATCTCTGTTGTAGTAATGAGGATCATTTAAGCATTTATCTAAGCAAACACATGCCTGTCTGTACCTCATAGCTGCTCCCTTGCATTGAAAGGGCTTGGATGCCTGCAGCTCTGGTCCTGTGCAACCTCCTCACTCGCAACAGCCTTCTGCAGGGAATCCATACCAGGCCACACTGTAGAATTGTAAAGTTCTCTATAAAACAGCCACTTCACGTGCGGCTTGGCTCGTGTAAGCGTGGTGAGAGACGAAATTCTGGCTGGGCCCTGCTGGGGGTACGTGCTGGGGCCTCCAGAAAAAAAGCTTTGTGGCAGGCAGGGCTGAAATTAAACGAAGCCAAAGAAGTCCCGGTTCTTGTCTGGGACTCAGTCATGAAAAGTGCAAATTCCATGGAATTCGTGTTGCAAAATAAGTGATATCACTCAATACACTCAGCTCTCCTGAATGGCTGAGGCAGAGATGGGGTGTCTCTGGCAGCTCTGCCGAAAGCAGCTGCTTTTTTTTGCTCCACGCCCTGGGAATAGGTTGCAGCACATGTTTAGCAGCGCAACCAGCTGGCTCTGGACGTCCGTGTGCGGGGAAGGGAAGGCTTCTGGGGTTTCCAGCCCTTTTGGGTGGGAATTTCCAGCTTGCCTCGTTGGGGAAGGCTTCGTTTGAGGCGTTTTGCGTCTTCTCTGAGCTGCTCAGACGTTACGGGGTGGGCGCCAGTTCACACAGCCCCATATGAAGTTTGGGCTGCAGCTGTGGGGAGAGCTGTCCTGAGGTGGAACACGTCCCCAGAAGTTTTCTGAAGGCATCTCCTGCGTGTCCTGCTGTCGTGTTCAGTACAGCTTAAGTGTATTAATTAATTAAAACTTTGCAATATACATATGTGCAGGGCAGGTTTCTTAGCTGTAACACAGACTTGTGTCTACCAAATCTCTGCTACACCGATCCTCAAAGCAGATCAGCTTTGAGAGAGCAATCTCTGTTGGACAGGAGAAAACTACCAGTGAGGTTTCTTGGCCAGGTGAAGAGCCCAAGCAGCGCGTTTTGACATCAGGAAACTGAGGATTTTGTGATGGGAGCATTTGAAAAACTGGTGCTGAAAGTTGTTTCTTGTGTTGCTAGTGCATATGTGCAATTATATGGATGAGAGGCTATTTATAAACCTTTAATGGCTGTTGGTGTTTATGGGTCTTTGCTCAGCAGGCTCATGTAATTTTGGGGGTATTTACAGATTCAACGTGTGACTCCAGGAACTGACATAAGATTGGAGAAAAACTATTATGAACATGCAATTTATTGCTGTGTAGATATGACACACGTAGAGAACTTCTCAGCTGTGAGAAGGTGGAGCCTGTAATGGAAATGAGAAGCGAACCCAAAGGGGACTCTCGTGTCTGGGTATCACTCTGGGCTCAATAACCTGGAACACATCATGAATCTGTGTTCCACAGGGACGCACTGTCGTTGTAACAGATTTCCACCATAAATTATTGAATGGAGGCATCCCGACAGCAGGAAGGGCTGCTTCTGGTGTCAGTGACAAGTACTGATGTACCGGGTTACAGCACTTTGTTAAGGGCGCAATGCAACTCTAACCACTTACTCCTCTGTTCTTCATTTCTAGGTCAAGATGTTGTTAAGTATAAAAAGTATCTTATGGATGTACTCTACCCTAGCTATAACATACATGCTACCTAAAGGTAAGTTTGTTGCACACAGAAACATTTTTTGAAATTCTTGTCGCTGTCCAACTGGGTGGGGCATTTCCCAGGAGTCTGGAAACAACCCAAGCTCAGGAGGTTCAATTTCTGCACGTTCTCCTGCCTCCCTTCCCTGTGTCACTAACTTTGTCTTCGTGTTCTCCTCGTGGGGTTGCTGATTTATATCAAGCTGGGCTGGGGTTGCCATGAGCGGCCTTGGCTGCTGGGGTCTGCAGCAAGGATGTGTCGGAGCAGAGAAGGTTTTCAGCTTGGGTGGAAGGAAAGGAGCCCTTACTGCTTCTCTCAGTGACTACATGCTGAAACTAGAATGTGTATTCCTGTGTGGTTGCCATGGTTATTTGAAAGTTTGAGTCACTGAGGGCAATGTCCCTGCAGCTGCTTCAGACTCACAGAATTGGGAAAACAGCTTCCCTGAGCCTCAAAGAGAAATTTTTCTTTATTTTCTTTCCCTCTTCTTTTCAGGAACTCCTCAAACCGATTTTAGCCTCTGAGAAAAGCAAATTTACTTTCTCCCCCCCTACCCCTCGGCTTGAACCCTTGTTTGTGTTTAAAAACACTTGCTTGTGCTTTTGTTTAAAAATACTCTAAAATATGTCTCAGAATTCTGAAGGGTTGCACATCTTAAGTTTCCACCTCTTCCTTTTAAATCCTTAATTTGAACGTAAAATTGAAGCCTTGAAATCTTTTGTGAAACATGAATTACCACTGACCACTATTCCTGTATTTTATTTTGCTTTCCCCCCCTGTTCTGTGCTCATCTTTGTGAATGGTCACAGCAACGTTCTGTTTAATTAAGCTTAATTATGCAGCAAAACTACTCCTCAAAGCAGTATCACTTCATGAAGGACATTCTTATCTTCAGACTCTTTGTCCATTCCCTCCTCTCATAAAAAACAATAAGTTTTTTTCTAGTTAGACAGACATGTCTGTAGCTACACAGTCTCTTATTCTGGGATGCAACACAATTTAGGCTTGATCTAGTTTGCATATCAGTGTGGAATGTGTTATTTGCCAAGGGTTCCAGTTGGCTGATGTGCAGACACCAATTTTAAAGAGGGGAAATCTCCTCGGGGTACAGCGCTGATATTCCAGATCATTCATAATCAGAAACAATGTTCTCTAAAGTTTATTAAAATTCTGTCAGTCAGAATAATTATAACTAGGTCATTCTTCATTTGAGAAGAAAGTTCCTGTAGTGTGTGTAGATGACAAGAGATCATAATAAATACTAAATATTTTGAGACTGATTCTAATCTCCCACCTGTGTAATTTGGCAGTAATTCCATTACAACTGACAGAACTGAGAATTCGTTCTGTTTCTTTATCTCTAACCTGCTGTAATTCAGGGAAGGTTCAAGGAATTAGAGGAGCTGTAAAAGGGTCTCTGTCCTAATCAGTTCTGATGCCATCACCTTGACTTTATCTGAATTGTGTTCCCAGTGAATTCTGGACAGAAAGGACCTGAGAACTTCCATTCAGAATTCTGGGGCTTCCCTGTTCAGTCCCAGTTTACTCTTTTTCTAGTCAGTACTTTATTATTGAAGTGCTTGGGAATCATGCTGAGGATTCTTTCACTGAACCTTTTTAGATAAAACTATTAATACTTCATCCTGTATAAAGTAATCTGTTAAGAATAATCAACTTAATGAAACATCTTCCTTTTGTCTTATTTTTCTTTTCTTTTTTACCCCCAAGTCTTTTTTCCTTCCCTTTTTTTGCCCATCTTTTTTTTCTTCTTTTTTTTTTTTTGGCACTTTTGTTTTTCTGCCTTACTTTTTTCCTCTTTCTTTCTTCTTCTTTGATTTCCCCTCCCCCTAAATCTTCTACTCTTTATGAAGAGATTGAATTTTTGATCATAGATAAATAGCTAGAAAATTTTCATGTGCTGGTGTCTACTATTTCATGTATCACCCTGTTGGTGACTGGTATATTAAGTTATTATATTTCTAGATTTATGAATCCTAGTTCACTTCCAATTAATGATGATCATGTTTCACCTTCAAGAAATGTTAGAGTGCAGGACAGTGAAACAGATAAAACAGATACTGTTGTGCATCAGCTGTTAATCTTCATTAAAGCCATTGTTATGATGAAATAACAGCACATAAAAAGTTAAATCCATCAGAAATCCTCTCTTCCGTGGCTCCTGCACGGGTTGGATAAACAGTAGTCAACTGCCCCCTCAGGATATTGTCAGATGGAAGCATTTCACTCCAAAATGTTTGCATCTGGAGGTGTCATAAAAATGATAAAGGTCCTACCAAGTCAAGTCTAAGCCATACAGGGACTTTCTTGTGCGCTTTATTTCCTTCTTTGCTTTAACATCCTGAAATACTTAATTTCGGGATGCGTTGAAATCCCTGAGGCTACAAGGGAACAACTTTGAAAGAGTGGCTGTTTGGGAGAATGTCAGTGGAAAGGCTTTTGTTTCAGCACGTTTTCAACGAAAAAGAGTTAACCCCTGAAAGAACAGTGGAGTCAGGGATGTCATGAGTGCAAAGGCATGAGTTGAGTTTTCTGCTGAGCACAGGAGCAAATGAACAAGGTGTAAACACCAGTGCCTCCCTTGTGTGCATGTTTTTGGCCAGCAATAAGCACGAGGTAACTCATCATCTTTCACTCGAAGTGTTCTTCTTGGGAATTGGAGACTTAGAGTTCATCTGTCACCTAAAATTTCAGACAGGTTTCCGCAGGTCAATAACTTGGTCACAGTAACAAATGGAGAAAATGAGTCAAAATTAAATTTGCCCAAAGAGCAAAGGGCTCAATCAGCAGCCCAGGATTAGTAGAAACTCTTTTTAAACTTCTATTAACCAATCAAATTAGCTAAGGTTCATGGGTACGAGTGCGTCATTAAATAACAACAGAACGTAGCTATTTGGGGTTTTGCTGTCTCACTAATGTGATTTCTCCCTTCTCTTCCCATCTCCACCATTTATCCAGTTAAAGCAGAAAAAAAATCCCTGGTGAAGGGCTCTCTCTCTGGAACTTCAGTCCTGCCATGCTTCTTCTCAACCACTCCCACCATATCCTCCAGCTACGCAGCCGAGTACCTCCGGATCAAGTGGTCGAAGGTGGAACTGGATAAAAGCGGGAAAGATGCAAAAGAAACCACGGTCCTGGTGGCCCAGAATGGCAACATCAAGATAGGTCAAAGCTACAAGGACAGAGTGTCTGTCCCGACCAACTCAGAGGAGACTGGTGATGCCTCTCTGACCTTCTCGAAGCTGCGCGCGAGCGATGCCGGGGTGTATCGCTGCGACGTCATGTACGGTGTGGAGGACACGCAAGGCATCGTTTCACTGGCTGTCGAGGGTAAGGGCTTGTCTGTTCACCTGTAATCAATGCTGATTCTGGCTAGAACAGCAAAACCTGGTCATTAGCAGAACACCAGACAGTGTTTAAAGGTGCGTCTTTAGCAACTTGCCCGTGTTTGCGCGGGATGAATGGAAGGAACTGCCTTGCAGCTGGAGCTGTGGTTGGACTGCCTGGATGCACCCAACCACCAAAAACACCCTTTCTGAGATGGGAACATCAAGCTCCAAGGAAGGGTTTCTTTACACCCAGTGGTAAGGGTTGGAGGAGCAGAAGGAAACTCATCCAGGACAAGCTGCTGGAAAACAAGAAGGGAGGTGTTTGTTGAGTGAGGATTATGCAGTGATAACTGTTCACTTGCCATCACTGCTGGGAAAAAGCCTCCAAAGTTATGAGGGGGAGGAGTTTACATGTAGAGAGACTGAAGAGGAAGGACTTTCAAAGTAGTAGAATAGTTGAGGTTGGAGAAGACCTCTAAGATTACCAAACCATTAACCCAGCACTGCCGTGTTCACTACTAAACCATGCCCCTAAATGCACACCCACACATTTTTTTAAACTATTCCAGGGATGGTGACTCACCCACTTTCCTGGAAAGCCTTTTCTGATGCCTGACCATCCTTGCAGTGAAGATATATTTGGTGATACCCAACATAAATCTCACCTGGTGCAACTGATGCCTCTTGTTCTTATCCTGTTTCCTGGCAGAATAGAGTGATCCTGGCTCCCCACTCCTGTCAGGGAGTTGCAGAGAGCCAGAAAGTCCTCCCTGAGCCTCCTTTTCTCCAGGATGAGCCCCCTCAGCTCCCTCAGCCCTTTCCCCAGCTCCGTTCCCTCCCGTGGCCACATTCCAGCCCCTCAGTGTCTCTTTTCTGAGGATCCCAGAAGTGCCCCCAGCACTGGAGGTGCCTCAGCGGGGCCAGCACACAGGGACAGTCACTGCCCTGGGCCTGGGACACCCCATGGGACATTGGTCTTCTTGGGGTCATGGTCAGGGGCTGTCACCAGGACCACCAAGGCCTTTTCCAGCTTTCCAGCCCCTCTGCCCCAGCCTGCACCTACAGGGGGTTAAGCAAAACAACCAACCAACCAACAAACAGGTGGCAAAAGCAGTACCTGTCTGTGTGTTTTTGCCCTAAGAACAGCACAGAGGCTGCTCTGGGGCCTGGTGCTGTAGAGCCCTGTCAGTTTGGCACCAAGCCTGACCCAACAGACTGTGCTGACAGGCAGGATGGATTAGCCCAGGCTCTGTGCCACGCACAGGCGAAATCTGGGCCCAGGTTACTGCGTGTGCTCCAGACAACACTGTGCTGTGAGGATGTGTCTCCTCGCAGGAGCCTTTGTTTGCACCCTGCCTCGCACTCCTTCGCTGTTGGGTGTTTTTTGGAAGTTCAGTGTTTACTCAAGTGACTGGCTCCCAAAACAAACACAAATATCTGCTGCTGGAAATCATGGCTTTGGCTCAGTGGTTTTTTGTGGGTTTTTTTATGAGCTTATTGTTCTTCCAATATGCCTGACCTGAACAGTCTATTGGTGTTGGTTCCATGAAAGGATTTGAAGGTGTGGTCATAATTTGAAAACGCAATGCATCAGTGTAACCATCAATGTCTTCATAACTTCATAACCTGTTTGGCCCTAACGACAAAAGCGAAAAAAGGACCCTGGTTTGAGCATTACTTTTCAGTAATGAGTGTACCTGGTATTCCTTACTCCTTTTCAAGTACTCCCTTGGCTACGTATCTGTATCCATGAGCAGCAGATGTTTACTGCCATAAAATATCTGGTGACTTATTGCTAGGCTTATGCTTTTGTACTTAGTGCTCCTGGAAAAAAAAACAACATTGCAAAGAGATGAACTGATTGGATTCACGATTTTAATTCAAAGAAAATTTCACATGCCCTATTTTCTTCCTGCAACCGTTCTTTTTCCGTGATTTCTTTAATGTCAACATTTCAGGAGAGGGGAAAAAGCCAGGTCTTGACCCAAATGGAAAAACAGCACTGTGAGATTGAAATCACTCGTAAGAAATTCTTGTGGATGTTGCAGCTCAAACCTTCTGCCCTCTTTTCACAGAGGTTTTATGGTTTCTTATGATTTCAGATCTTATTTATAAAAACAAACCCCATTACTAGTCCCAAACGTAAACGATCTCCGTTGTGTTGTCCTTTTGAACCTGCCCCTCGGAGCGATACCAGTTGAGTAGACACGATCTCCTGCACATTCCCTCTGTGAATTCCACCCTGCCTGCCCTCAGTGGGGCTCAGGGAGGTGTTTCCACGTGAAGTGAGGCGGTCCCAGAGCTCAGGGCTGGTTCAGCACCGTGCTTTGGTCAGCTCTCCTGCGTGCAGCCGGGGCTGGTGCTCGCAGGGTGACCCGTGGAGTCCTGCAGAAACCGCCAACAGTTTCGTTACTCCGCACGTTTCGTGCGCAAATTAAGCGAGCCAGAACTTATCAGCAAGATGTAATTCCCCTTTTGCCATGGTGACAAACTTGTGGGGTTTTTTTATGCTCCTCTAGTTATTTTTAAACCAACTCAGGACTTGTGTCCCAGATATTTTCAGCATGTCCATTTGTTTTATGGACATTCTCTTATTTTAAACTTTCAAACAGAAAGAACAATCCAGCATCCACGAAGCCGGGGAGATAAGCTCGGACAGCTGGCTTGCCTGGTTTTTTCAAACTAACCTTTGCTGGAAACATAATAGATATCTGGGAGAGCTACCTTGGATAAAATTACTGTAATTGCTGTTTCTAACCTTTGGGTATGCTGGGAATATAAAAGTGCTGCTGAACACACTGTGCATCAAATGAATGTATTTTACCAGTGATGGAATGTAGCACGAATGAAAAATGGGATTTCTGAGGAAGAGTAATTTTCTCTGAAGCATATAGATTTTCCCAGGTTAAGCTGTACAAGCTGAATAGTTGGTATTAATCATTGAAAATAAAACTTTCAATGCTTAACATTTTTTTTTTTTAAAAAATGAGTCTCCAGCCCAAGACCATCTACAAAAGTTGTAATTGTACAACTATTTTCTTTTTCCTGCTTAACTATCACACCAGATCTTTTAGATGTCAAATGAACTTCTGAAGTCCAGAGAAGTCAGAATCTTTTGTTATTAACAACAGGCTCGTGTCAGTACCATTTCAGACAAAAGGTCTGGCTGTCTCAGTGTCCTGTTCCAATGAAAGCAGCAATGGCTGATATCAATGGGCAAACTTAAGTATTTACTCTGTTGCTGTCAGAGACTTGTCACCCATGGAATTACTCATGCAGAGGCTTTATGTTATTCAGTCCTGAACAGATACATTATTTCTCCTTTTTTTTTTTTTTCAAAGGTCTGTGGATTTTAAGCATCTGCATCTGGGCTCCTGGTTAAGCCATCACAGCTGGTTATCTTTGTTATTATTCACCATTTTCATCACCCACTTTGCCTTTGTCTCTTTGTATTGTATATATGTATTTCTGCTACATCCTTTATGGACAGATAAAAGCTTTCTGAAGAGTCACAGGATCTTGGAAACGGATGTGATTCCGTGGTTTTCTTTCACTTTGGTTATAGGCATGACCTCTGCCAACTCCTTGGTTATCAATAGCTCCTTATATGATCTTATGTGGCCTTAGATGGTCTCCAGGTGCTTCATATAAGAAGATAGATATGGAATCACAGAATATTTTGAGCTGGAAGGGGCCCACCATGATCATCAAAATTCAGCCCTGAATATGTAGAACAAGTCAATTTTTTCTTCCACGTTTTCTTCTCTGAAAATTTCCCCCTGAAATTCTCCCTGTGTCTCAGGAGCAACTCTTCCTTTGTCAGATCTTGTAAATTCACCTCTCTACAGTGCATTGAGGCGTTCTTCCAACATTTCCTGATGTTATTAAACTGACCAGACAAACTGTATCACACTGGGAGTCCTCGGCCTCGCAGGGTTTGAATGTTCTTGGGTGAGATGAACTCCCTGGCACTCGATACCCCTGGCCACTGATGAGAGAGATCTATGGATTACTATTTAAACTTGACTTGTGACCTTTAGGGAAAGTCATCTTTGGTCAGTTCAGTCCCAGAAAGGATTTTATTAAAAGTATTGCTGCACTTTTCTATGTCCACTTTCATTCCTTCTCTTCAGTTTCGGCAAAGTTCACTTGTATAAAATATTTCTGACCTGCCTTGTAAAAAGCTGAGCTTGCAGTGAAATGAGACAGTGCTCTTCATACTGGAGCAAAACTGAGTATTTAATTAAATTGTTGTTTTGTGTTGTGCTATGATATTAGAGAATTAAAAGCAACATGTATGACCAAGTGTAATCAAAAGAAAAAGCCTGAGCAAAGAGCTCATTTGAGCTGATCTTTTTGTTATCCTCCTCAGAGATAATTGGATTTAAAGGGTTCAAAGTGGCAAACGGGGTCCTTCCAGGTTTCTTACTCTTTTGTCTTTGCTCCTAAGTGAATATTTTTTCCCCTAAAAGCGAGACCACTTTATTCTTTTCTTACTGATATTTTTGGAGTTCACTGTTTTTTCATGAACCTCATTTTGGTAGTTTCTGTTTCATTCTGCTGCAAATCTGAGAGAATACCTTTTTTTTACCCTTTTTTAAAAAACCCTATTTTTTAAAATTTAAAATCAGTGAAGAAAATCCCAGGCTTAAAATACTGATCTTGTCAACGGAAAGAAACAAGAATTCACATTTTTGGTTCTACGCACACTCCTTTTTCTTGCAAGCTTTATAATGAAAATAAATGAGATTTCTTTCCTTATGTGGATGCTGTCACTCAGGGGTGCTGTTAGCCCTGAGAGGTTGTGTGTAGACAACCTAATTGATCTACTCCCTCTGCAGCCAGAACTCCCTCTTCATTCTATCTTTTAGACTTACCTGTCTTGAAACCTCTTGATGTTGGACTAGTGTACTCCCATTCTCACTGAGTTACCATGGGTTGCTGCGTTTTTGAGATGTGTAATAGACTAAGGCAGAGGTCAGAAGATGGGTGGAAATCTCAAATGAATTATTCATGCAGGAAACTGGAAACGCTGCCCTGTTCCTTCCTTGCGTACGGTGCTCAATCCTGTAACCTCCATTTTTGGGGAGCACGTGTGATGTAAATTGTCTTCTGCATTGAAGGCAAGGAGGGTCACCCAATTGCGTGGCATCCTCGGCAGTGGGCTGGGAGATATTTGAGGGGCCTGCACCACAGTGTCCGAGGTTTGAAGACTGAAAATAACAGAATAACAAGCACAGCCATCGTAATCTTTTTAGATACTCCTTGCTGCGTGGGACAACTGCCTAAATCCAGGCTTTAATTTGCCATATCCAACACTGTGGCATGTGGCAGCAGTGTGAGCTCACTAGAGAAAGCGAACTGTTATTTATTAGTCATGCCAGGAGCTAATAAACTAACTTCCCCCTGCAGCTGCACGAGGTTTTGGTGCACCCACCACAGAGCAAAGCTGCAGCCCAGAGGTGTGGAACCACAGGGCCACGAGTCCTACCCGTGGAAAACCCTTGTTTGTTAAAAGTTAAACACATTTTCACTTTCTGGTCTAAGGCATGACATGAATGATTAAAAGTCATTCTCCTTTGCTCTGACTGAATTGAATTTCGGACGGTACAAATTGCTTTCTTGTGAGTGCTCTTTCTTGCTGCTACTCCTTCCTGTAATTACGCTGACTTTGTTTGCCAGATGTTCAGTGACAACATTATACTGCTGCAGTCTGTTTCCCACTTGCTTTATTTGTTCCTGGGACAACTCCTTTCTTGCCTTTTTCTCGCTGAGGGGGAAGAGACAAAGGGGTTGGGGAAAAAAAAAAAAAAAGAAATTCTTCACAAATGTTTTAAAGTGCAAAGGCTGGGACAATGGATTTTGCCCCCTCTCTCTGTCTAACTGAGACAATGAAAGTCCTGCACTTTAATCTTCTTAGCCCCAGGGGGTTCTTCTAATTATTGCAGCTGTTGCACAGGCTTATGCATAGTGACGTCCTCCTTCCCATTCATCTTGGAGGCTCTTTTATGTCCATCAGCTCCTCGCTGGAAATGGAAGAGCCTTCAGCTCTAAGAATAGGTGAAGTTTACCTTTTGGATGAGGCAGAGGAGAACAAAGCATTCTTCGAGTTCCTTTCCAGGATTTACAAACGACCAAAGGCTCTTCTTCTTCTGTTGCAAAGATCCACTTTAAATTGGTAGGGATGTTAACTCTTTAGCCCTGCCTCATTTTCAGGTATCTCGGGGGTCCCAGGCAAGAAGGTTTAAGCAGGAAGATTTAAGAAAAAAAACACAGCTTCAGGGAAATATGTTCTCATGCCCTGGTGGGGTAATGAACCTTATTGTGGTTGTGCTGAAAAGCAGAGCTCTTGTGCCCAGCTGAAGCCACACAGGACTAGTTAAGCAATATTTAGGGGGGAGAGGGTGGGGAAAAAGAGGTCATTAGTGTAACTTTGTACAAAATGCCTTTTAATTAATGATAAAACGAAAAAGAACCCCACCCTCCCCCCTCAAATTATGTTATTTTGTTATTTTAGGCTTTGAAAAGCCAAATGTGTTTCTTGGCTGCTGTCTCACTTGATATGTAGTGAGGTAGTGGAGCAGCATAACCTCATCCAACCTGTCGTGCTCCTTTGGCTCCCAGCGCGGGATGAAGATGCCCTTTGGAATCCGTCCCTGTTCTCTGCTAGCTCCTGAAATCCACCCAGAAATTGTTTGGAATGCTGCTGCGGTGTCTGGGCCAAACAATGCAGTGGATTAGTCTTAACAATTTAACACGCTTAATGTCAGGCACCTGGGATATGATATTTAGAGATATGAGCACAGACATAATTTCTCAGTGTTTATTCCTCACTTGTCACTGTTGCCAAACAACACGCGGCTCCGTTTGAAGGTGAAATCATGTCGTTGTTTGGAAGAAGCTCTTTGCGACGGGTTTTTGTCAGAGGTTCTAAAAAGGCATTTTATGGGGATGCAAGTGGTTTGCAAGCTTCCAGCAGCTGGAGTGTGACTCCGTAGGAAATGATGAAACGCGGGGATTCCCAGCATTTCCTCTTTCGTTTCCAGTTTGACTGCAAGGAGCTTCAATTAAATTGATGGTTGATATCTGAGATTTAATCTACCTGTGAGTAGTTCTCATTTCTTGGTCCATCATGACAAGGGGAAAAAAAAAAAATCTTTTCTATTTGCTTCCCATATGTAGATAAGTGGCAAAATTTTACTGATTTTTTTTCTACATAAGAAAAAGCATTTCTAAATGTGTTGGAGCCTCTTGCATCAATGTTTTACTGGGTGACCCGTATTTCTATTTGCTTGTGAATTAGCAGACTTTTTTCTATCTTCCAATAACTATCTAGTAACAAATGCTTATAAAATTAATTATTCTTACAGTATCACCATTTCCCGCAACTGTGTTACAGTATGTCACTTCCTCATCACAAAGTACTCAAGTCAAAGTATCAGAGAAAAGGAGTATTTTATGGTTTAGTTGGGTTTTTTGTTTGCTTCGTAGCCATTCTGTGGATGTTTTATGATGTTATAATGCTTCTGAAGATTTTAGGGTGCAGTGAGATTGGATGTTATTCCTCAGAGGTCATCAGGGAACATCCCTTGGATGGTAAACGGCAAAGGACAGTGGCAATAGAAGGAACTGATTTTTCGAGGTGGAATAGGTGTTTTCTGCCAATTCAGTGCCCCTTATGGTTTGTTTCAGCTGTTGTCAAGTTCAGTGGGAATTAAAACACAAGTGTGGTTTCTACACAGATCGTGTCTTAACCAAAACCATCTTGACTCTAGGCCTCCTTCTCCAAACATCCAGTAACTGCTGAAATTGTCCAGGCTCTTTCCAGAACCGGAAAGACCTCAAATAAAAGCAAACCTTGTTTTGCCTGTACCATTTACAGTGTGTGCAGGAAAGTCTGGTTATGAAAAATCGAGCATAAGGCATAAACTGATAAATATTATTATTTATAGTAAGATCTGATGCATAGGAACAGACATCAAGGCCATTGCTTATCAACAAATCTGCTTCAAAAATCACGGTTTTTTCCGGTATTTTATCGTTGCTGGTAGCAGCCACTAGAGGGGGAACATCACTTATATCAAACGCACCTTCTAACCTTCAACTATTTTTATTCTAAACGCAACACGACTTAGACAAAGCCCTTGGCTGCAGAAACAAGGCAGAAAGACATGTCGCTGACACAAAAAAATCTTGTCTTTCCAGGTGTTGTCTTTCACTACCGTGCCGCAACCAGCAGGTATACTCTGAATTTTACACAGGCTCACCAGACCTGTCAGGACAATGGGGCTGTCATGGCAAGCCCGGAACAGCTGAAAGCAGCCTACGAGGATGGATTTGAGCAGTGTGATGCTGGCTGGGTGTCCGACCAGACTGTGAGGTGAGGCACTAAAAGGGCCCCTGGACACAACTCTCCCCAAATTTTATGTACTTTTGCCTGTGCACACAAGCTGGAGGCTTGCAGTTTGGATGGGTTTACAGTGGACTGGATCAGGAGTTGGTTGGATAACAGAGCTCAGAGAGTGGTGGTTAATGGTGCTGTGTCCGGTTGGAGGCCGGTCACTAGTGGGGTGCCTCAGGGCTCAGTGCTGGGACCTGTCCTGTTCAATATCTTTATTGATGATCTGGACAAAGGGATGGAGTCTGTTATTAGCAAGTTTGCGGATGACACCAAGTNTCGAAGGAACTTTTTCACAGAGAGGGTGATCTCTCAGTGGAATGGGCTGCCCAAAGAGGTGGTGGAGTCACCGTCCCTAGAGGTGTTTAAGAAAAGGTTGGATGATGTACTTGGTGGCATGATCTGGATATTAAGGTAGTGTGTTATAGGTAAGATGGTGTGTTGGTAGCAGGATGGCAACAGGTTAGGTAACAGGTGATAGGTTGGACTTGATGATCTCTATGGTCTTTTCCAACTTTACTTATTCTGTGATTCTGTAATAAGCTCTTTGCTTTCCCTCATGATAAATTTGGCCTTTCTGCATTTCAGGTACCCCATTAGACACCCGAGAGTTGGATGCTTTGGGGACAAGATGGGGAAGAAAGGAGTCAGAACATACGGGCGCCGCTTCCCTAACGAGACGTACGACGTGTACTGCTACGTGGAGCGCATGGAAGGTAGGACAGGGTCTGCATACCCTCACCCCCCAAAAGTGGCTTGCAGGTTCTCGTGTGGGGGTTCAAAGAACGTGAAATTCCATTTAAAATAAGCCCTGGCTGCTTTGGGACTGTGAAGGGAATCGCCAAAGGAAGGGAACTTACAGCTTGTGGCCTGGCAGGTCCTAATTAAAGGCGAGTGTGAAGCCTGCAAAGAGACAGTCAGGTCTAAAGCTGCTATAATTAGTGCAGCAGATCTCACAAAAGCTGCTGTTGGAGCATCTCGTGTTTTTTGAATGTTGTGAGAGTATTTTCAAAGGAACGTATTTAACGTTTGAGAAACTATAAATACTACACATATTATATATATATATATAAAGAGATACATATAGTACATGTGCTAACTATATTATAGTTCATAAAGTTCATAAAGTATGTAATTAAGGTTTTTATGTGTTCATGGCATAAAATTAGACAGCTATTGGATTGCCAGCTAAATATAATAATATCTTTTTAAAAAGGGGGCCTCTCAACATCTAAAAGACACCAACTAGAAAAAAAACCCTTTTGACCAAGGAAAGTTTAGCTAAATTCTTTGCAGTTTCATAGTGGAAGTATATTTTGGAAAAGTGTACTATTTAAACAGCTCTTGAGAGTGATGGCTCTGCTGGATGGTGACTATGAGCCATGGGTCGTGTGGTGAACCCCATGGTCTCTCCTAATCTATTCCGAGGCTGTATGGCAGGTTTTTAATCAAGAAAGAGTTTGGTGACAAAGAGAAAAATATGGGGATTTTTTCTCTGATGAGACAGTTTAGCCCATGTGGACAAACCTCCACATCCCACGTGTGATGTCATCGTTTCTTAGTAATTTCCATTCTAGAAGTGAATCTAAGTGTGTCCTTTTGGTAGGTCTGTAGAGACACTCCAGACACCAGAAATCCTTATGGTTGCACATTTCTCTGACTGATAGTTCCTATTAAGTCTCTTCAGGGATGATCCTTGACTGTCACACATTTGATTTAGTGCTCCTGCAGTCATCAGAATTATAAGTCAGTCATGGGTCTGAGCAATCCTACCTTTGTATGTGTACATATATTCGTAGCAAGCAATCTCAAAATTAAGGTGCTCAGTGGTTTTCTTCTTTTTAATGTATTTTACAGAACAAATGTATTAGATCATGCAAAGTTTGCCCGTGCTGATGACTTGCAGAGACTTTGGTCACTGAAATCAATAAATATTTTACTTTTACCAGATGAAGACCTGGCCCAGGTCATGTTCAATTCCATAGTCATAAAATATAACCAATATAAGCCTTGCAAAGCCTTTAAAAACATGTAAGCTTGAGAACTCTGAAGATAAAGTGGCAAAACTTGGTTGGTACTCTTCATTGCCTTAATTTTAGTTTTCTTCCATTTTTACTTGTCAATGTGCACCTCTGGACACATACAGTTCATGGCACTTGATCCTCCATCCATCCTCGAAGGGACTGAATTCTGAATCACCCCTGAATTAAGGTTGTTAAATTCAATTTGAGTCTCTCCTAGCTTAGAAAAAAAGTTCCTTGGATTGGATGGATTGCCCTGGATCCTTGTGAGCCAGCAGTTTTTTAGGGTCAGATGTTCTCACCAAGCTTTCAAAAAGAAAAATAAAATTAAAATAAGTCAAAACTGAAACATTTTTTAACTGAGGGTTTTGTTCTTTGCTTGGAACAACCTGGAACCAGACTATGAGTTTTCAGTGACTGTGCAATATTGAGCGGTGAAGATGCACACACACAGAAGGTTTTCAGTCTCTTGTGGACATAAATTGGTTCTTTTTTGTTATAAAATTTCACTTAACAATATTTTTGAGCTTGCTTTCCTCTCTGGACACACATAAACCTCTTTCCTATTGTTCTGGGTGATGTTTTTTAAAACATATCCCTGTTGTTGTGTCCTATCAGCTGGGCTGTGGTAGAGTGATCTGCTTGGACAAGGAACATTCCACATTTAAGAAATATAAGATAACACAGAATATTGAAGAGATTTTGTCTATCAACCTGGGGAGCACATTCATGATATTGATCAATTTTTATGCTGTATGACTAAAATAGTTACTCAAATATACCCTCCTTTCATTCCCCTTGGTTAATTTGTTTGCTTGTTTTCCTTTTCGTGGGTGGGATTTTGCGTGAAAAGGTCTTCTATGAATTCCAGAAGGAGTGATGGTTTATGGATACAGGGTATAGGAATTGTATAGGCATGTTTTGCTGCCATGCAGAGAAGTTAAATTACTGTTTGGATGAGGAGAAACAGGCTCATGTTAGGAAGGCACAGCATGATACAGTGCAGGATAACTTATTCCTCAGTGCCCTCACAGAAGCCTCTGAGCCGGATTTCCGTTTTAAGATGGGTCTAAGGAGCCAAGGTGGCTTTGTCTGTACAGCAGGAGTGGTTTCTGCAAGGAAAAAGATGAATTTCAAATGAGCAGCTTGTTAGAAGTTGCATAGCATCAGTGAGTTCATTCCTCACAACCTGTCATCCACAGAAGATGGAAATATAGGCAAATATAAGTGAAGCTCTTGGAAGGCAAAGGTGGCACTAAATTGGATTTCTGTGCTGGTAGGAAAATTGCAGCTCAAGATTTAAGATTATGCCAGACTTCTCACTGCCCTGTCCACCAAGGGAGGATTCTGCAAGGTGTGACCTTCCTCTTGGAATGAGCACTGCCAACACTCGTCTCACAACGAAGGACATCCATGGCACTTGGGATATTGCAGAACTGGGCTTAAACACAGCTTTTTTCCACGAGAATTTGAAAGCTTGTATTTGCCTAGCCTGTTCTTATTCAATGCCAAATCTACTAGACCCACTTGCACTAAATAGGCCCTTATTTGGAGAGTGCATGTCAGTGCCATGACTATTCATGGAATAAGATGGTGCTTGATTAATGAAATCAAATCCAGGGCCACAAGGAGGGTGTCGTCGTGGAAGTCATTGAACAGTTATTGGTCTGTTGGCTGCTATTGGTGTGTCACCCCAGAAGGCCATAAATGGTGGTTGGAATCCTTGCTGTACATTTTACAATAAATGTGCATTGAATTTATGGTGCTAATTTGGGTATTTGCATGAGGATTTGTAGGAGCAGCTCCATTTCTGTTTTACTCTTTTCTGCCCATGTGAAATGGCAAAGTTAGCCGGAGATGTGGATTTCACCATAAAACACAAAAGATTATCTTAAATTAAAACCAGTTATCTAGGCCAACTCTTACTTGCTCTGAGGAAATCCAGAGACATTAAAGGCTGCACAATTCCAATTTGAATACTGAGATTTGCTAAAACACTCAGAAGAATAATTACGGGAAGGATTTAAAATTTCCGTGCTCCTAGTGATAAAAACAAGATTCAGGGGTGAAAATACCTTTTAAAAGGCAGTGGGCATGATCTTCTTTTGTCAACTGATCTACATTCCTCATCTTTCATCACATATTTCAGGCATTACCAGAAACATTCAGGATAGTTTTAACTGCAGGAGATGATTTGCTGTTTGAGAGTTTAATCTGAAGTGGCTCAGCTGCAAAAGTTTGGGTGTAACTCTGGGGATCTCTTAACACCTCCAGCTGA
>WEKX01000807.1:153700-180965 GCA_013390025.1 Pitta sordida
GAATAATCCCTTGGGAGATGGAGAAGGAAGGTTAAAGAGTGAGTGTGGTTGATTTGACAGCACTGTGGTGTCAGAGATGGAGACAAAAAGCCCATAGAGTGTGTGGTGCTGAGCCAAAGCACGAACGACTCCATCAGGATTGTCTTCTGGCCAAATCCAGCTAGAACCCATATATGCCTAACAAGCCTGTGCCATATGCAGACAGGGACTCATGCTAGGAAAGTTATTTTGGGGTGTCTGTGGGGAAGATTATGCAGCTTCCCTTGCATTGCGCCATTTCCCCCCTACGGTGAGTGCAGGGAGTGAAAATCAAAACCAAAACCAGATGTCCTTCGAATATTTTCCACCTACTCTCATGCGGTTTTGCTATTGTCATGGAAATTTCTGTGAGGCCGATAGTGTAACAATTAAAGAAGCCATGGTTTTAAAATATGGATTCAGGTGAGGGAAAAAAAAAAAAAAAGGTATTTTTTCACTTTTGGCCATCTTTCATACCTGACCCAGGGCATCCTGATCTGCAGCTGTAGTCACAGAACCCTGGAGCTCATCTTTGCTTGGTGAACTTGGTGGGTTTCACCATCTCTCAGAAACAACTAATGAACAGGTCTGGAGTTCACTAGAGATGTATTATACTCCAAAAAACCAACAAAAAAACCAACAAACCCACCCACACAAAAAAAGCTACCAAATTCTTTGTGGGAGATAAAGTTTCTTCTCCTCAAACAAGAGCAGTACCAAAGATCTACGAGAAAAGGCACTAGAACTTTAGTGTTTTGTTTTGGTTTTTCGTTTTAAGAGTTAAGCATTTCCATCTATGGAAATGATTAGCTTTTAGATGCATTTAATATCCCTCCGGGTATTCTAATATCTATGTTTAGTTGACACTGAAGGTGGTGGAGGTTGTGGAACCTGAGCACCCAGCCAGAAGGTAAAAGCCCGTGAGGACAAAATCAGAGATGGGACAGTAAGAATCACAAATCAATAGGATCATTAAGGTTCGAAAAGACCTTTAAGGTCATCAAATCCAACCCAGCACCAAAAAAATAAAGGAAGTTACTGGTGAGGTTTGTGCTGGAGGACTTTTTCCCAGATTCCTAATGTCTACCCAANTTTCTGGATCTATATAACAGGCAAGGCTTTTGTTAAACTCTTGCTTTGTTTTTCATATTTAATTCCAACAATTATCATGCACATTAAGTGCACACTCAATCACACAGAGCTTTTTTTTTATTCATTTGGTGGTTTGTTTTTCTTTATTTATTTTTTTTTCTTTTTAAATTAGCCCATGACAAAGATGGTATCTGGATGGCAGCAACTGATTTTTAAGAGGCGAACAAAATAAATCCATGTTGGGTCAGTAGAATTGATTTGATTCAAAGAAAGATACGATACCCATCCTTCAAGTGTGCAGGATTATCAATATTGCATATACAGGCAGACTCCACAGCAAGTTTGATTTTTTTCCCCTATAGAAATGCTGTTGTGCAACTTGGGTAAGGGAGTTTTCTGCAAAGTCACCTCTACTAACAAGGGACCTTCCATTTTGAAACCTTACAGCAAGACGTAGCCAAGTTTCTTTGCCCTAACCGAGTACAGGTGACAGCTCAGAGGAATAAATATCACTGACTCTAACGTTGTTATGCACCAGCTCCTTTTGGAGACAGTAACCCGTATCAGTTCATGGAAAGATTGCTTTTCTTGTAACCTTTTTTTACCCATTTTCCTGTGTAATCAGTAAATTTCTCCAAGAAGGAGGGCTGTGGGATTGACTGAGTTTATTTTGGTTTTGATCCATTTTTTGTATCTAGAAATCATGACAACTCACTGGTTTTGTTTGCTTGCTTCATTTTCTTCTCTGACTGGACCAATATCCACTATATAATTGCAATTTAATTGCGCCTTAATTGGTAATGCTCATGTACATCATGGCAACTGTGAGAGAGGATCAGCAAAGAGTCCTCAGAGCAGAGTGGTCTGCTCTGGAGAGGCCCTGCTTTGCTTCATGGTTCCACGATATTGGTGTTGGGACAGGATTTTGGGATCACTGCAACCACCATTCTATACTGGCCATGACACCAGACCTGGTTTGCTGGTTCCTGCAGAGGGGTTTAACAAAAAATAAATCATTATCTGTGTGGTCTGAAGAGCTGAATGAATCACTCTGGTGCTACTGAGGTTGAATTGGTTCTTTGCTTTCCTTATCTGTCCCTCCCCAACAGTCACTCTCTGTCCCTTTACCTCTGGGTTGGGAGCTCCAAACAACGTGCATAAGGAAACTTACCCCATGGAATTGGTATTCCAGCTGTAATAACAAACCAGAGTTTCCACCTAGGAGGAAAAAGAAAGCTGGCAAGTTGCCTCCTTTCACACTTGCATTCCTTTCAGTCTCCAAACAAGTATAATATTGATGTGAATGAAACTGCTTGGGGTGATGTAGTTTCTGTCTGCATTTCCAGACTAGTGCAGGGGTTAAGACAGACTGCATGTCCACTGTGGAAAAGCAGTGCTCTCTCCTGCAACAGTGGCTGTTGTGTTCTGGCCTACCCTAACTGAGGGAGAGAATTGCTGTCTTGTAACAAATATTTCGGATTTACACGGTTGACTTCAAAATGCTGCTTTTAGGTCTCATTTATTCCATCTGAACTCTGAGCAAAAAGTCGGAAATAGTCAGTTTACTGCTTCATTCCCAGGATGTTAGCACTAGAGGCTTGATTTTTAATTTTTATTGCAAAGTTTGGGTGAAGGAGGCAACCAGGACGACTGCACAGTGGTGATTTATCTTGGGAGAAAAGTGGTAGATCTGCTATTTGTTTTGCTTCACTTCCCAACTGAATGGGTATTACCTACAAACTGTTATTGGAAGCTAAACCATACTAACAACATTCTAGACTAATTCAGCTTTTCTGCACACAAAAAGGCCCTTGTGCATGAACATATTTGGTGCATTTCCCCATCTTTGTTTCCCCCTGGGGCAAGATGGAGGCTGGTGAAGATCTGACATGAGCAGCCAGTCAAGAGCATTTCCCATTTTTTTGGGATGTCTCAACTGAGGTTCTAATGATGACTAAAAAAACCAGGTAGGGGGTTTGCTGGTGTAAAGGATTTGTTTTACAGAAAAAGTAAATTCTGTTTGGCTGGGTTTAAATAGCTCATTTGAGTGGCAAAGTCTAACAAAAGTCACAGGGCATCTCCAATGACCAAAGGAAGGACTTGGTGCCCAAACACAATGTACTTCATGGTATAAAGTTTACTTGTGCTTTGTGGTAGCTAATTTTCAAACTCAAATCTGGGACATTTGGTTCCCATCTATCTGATTTTTTTTCTTTTATTGAAAAAAAATACCCAAGTTCTGTAAAAAAGCCGCGTTTGATCTCTGTACAGGCATTAGATGGTGAGTTGGACTAGATGATCCTTGTGGGTCCCTTCCAACTCATAGTATTCTGTGATTCTGTGATTCTGTGACCCTTAATGGGAGGAGGGGAGCTGATCTGACTTACCTTTCTTTGTTTCCCCCAGATGAAGTCGTTCACGTCTCAGCCCCCGAGAAGTTCACCTTTGAGGAAGCTCAGGAGTTGTGTCGGGAAAGAGGGGGAGTCCTGGCCTCCGTTGGGAACCTGTACGTGGCCTGGAGGAATGGCTTTGACCAGTGTGACTACGGGTGGCTGGCGGACGGCAGCGTGCGATACCCGGCCTCCGTGGCGCGGCCTCAGTGTGGTGGAGGTTTACTTGGGGTGAGAACCCTGTATCGCTATGAGAACCAAACAGGCTTCCCTTACCCACATAGCAAGTTTGATGCCTACTGCTACGAACGTAAGCGGATTTTTTCTCAGTTATCCTTCTCACTCTGCTTGCCTTGAAAAAGTTTTTCCTTAACCTGTGCTGTGTTTCGAGTTCTCGTGGTGCGCGTGTGTTTTGGAAAGGGTTGGGTTTGTCGCGGTGGCTTTACCAAAAAAGGAAAAAGCCAAACTAAACCAAATGTCTGGAAGTGACAACAGGCAAAGTTTAAAGGTAAGGTTTCAGCCCGGGGAGTATTTTTGCACACCCACAGTCACCTTGAGTCTGTGGATGCTCCATAGTTTGGTGCCTGAGTGCAAACTGGTACCTTTTTGTCGTGTCCATCAACACAAAACTTATATCAGACATTCTAATGCCAGAGAGACATGTTACTGTGCCAGCTTTTCCAGGGGGTTGGACTGGTCTCTAGAGGTCCCTTCCAACTACAACTCTTCTGTAATTCTGTGATAAGAACACAAGAAATGTCCTACTTGACCAGGTGAATGACTGTCATCTAACTTGGTATTTGGTCTCCAATGTTGGCTGTAAGAGAGGCTGTTTGCAAATCAGGCCACTTTCAGGCCTCTGAGATCTCCCATCATATCCCTCTCTTACTTGCTCAGTGTGTAGATTGTCTAAATTCCCTTCCTTACTACTTCTTGTTTTCCTCCTGGTGTTTTCAGAAGCACATCAAGCACTTGCCACAGTCGCATGGCAGATTACAACAACCCAGACCAGACGCCCTCCACACTTGTCAGCTTCCCTTTGGGGTCCAATATTCCTCTGTAAGCTCACTTATCTTCAGTGCCAGCTCTTATGGTGTGGCCCATCCTTGCTCAGGCCCGTCTTGTCCCAAAAATGTTCACCAGCTCCCCTCAGCAGCACAGGGGGGTTGGACTGTTCAACAATTCTCCTGCAGGCCTCCCGGTCCAAGGAAGTTCCTGTGGCTGTGGCCAGCACAACTGACATGTCTGTGTTGAGCTAGAAGGGCACAGCTTGGTCATTAGCCGTGAATATTTGGGTTTTTTTGACCCAGTCCTGGGACTGTAACTCAGAACTACTTGAAATGTCCAGTTTGTACTGTCCCTGTATTTGTGGATGGTGAACCAACTGCAGTTGCAGATCTTTCCAAATCAGGCCATGAAGACCCATTTATGAACAAATATTACTCTTTGAGGACAAATCCCAACATCTGTTGCAGTCTGGCTATTTTCATGTGTAAGTGGCCCTAATGGACTTCAAGGGAGCTGCCTACAGGAAAAAGGACGTAGTTAAGTTCAGGAGCCTGTGCTCTAATCTGCAGAATAGGGTTTTGTCATATCACTTCTTCTGTTCCTCCTCCAAATTGTTTGTGATCTGGTTAAAGTGTTGTGGATAAAATAGACTTTAATGGGGAAAAAATTCATCAGTCCGTCTAAAAGACTGGAGGAGGAACAGGACATTTTGCCTATAATCTAGCCTTTGGTTAGGAGAAATTCCAACTTGCTGTTTATTTTCGTGAATTTCACCTCTTTCATGCAAGGTGTGCCTTTACAATGTTCTTCCCAGAAGTTTTACTTAATGAATTTTAGTAACATACAGTTTGTTCTAGAAACAACCCTGATAAGTACTGGGTTGTTGCCTTTTGTGGAAGGGCTTTTTTTCTGCAAACTCTTGCCTCTGATACATGAAGAATAAATATTTCATCACCTTGGAGCCCAGGAAGTAGACAGTCTAGGGCTATCAACCCTTTTTACGAGATAAAATAAGACTAAACAAGGACCCACACAATCTGGTAGAGAGTGAGCTGCTCTCTGGCAATTTTAGCTACAAACAACATTACATCAGAATTAATTAAATACTCCTGGCCAGATGACCCAGGTTTTGCCAGATACATCTGGTTTCATGTAGGGAAATGCAGGAGTGTAACGCTGTGCTCTCCTTCGGGGTGTCTGTCTGCTGAATATTTCAGGAGTTACTGGAAGCTCTCTCCCCCTCTCAAAAGGTGCTTGGGGTCTCACGGGAACCAGCTGTGAGTCCTCAGTGCTTTTGCTAGAAGATTTATGCACGTGGTGAGTAATGAGACTCACTTCCCAGCATCTTGGTCTTCCACATCTCAAGCAGCTGTCTGATGCAGTAGCTTTGGAGTGAGTCATTCTCTCCCACTGGGGCCTTGGGGCCAGTCTCTCTTTTGGGGCAATAAAAAAGGAGAAGATTAAAAAAAAGGCCCTGCATGATTTTACATTTAAAATCACTTTTGTTTTGTTTTTTTTCTGTTATCTCTGTTTCATAGTTTCAGTGCATTGGTCCATCACTAAATCCGCTATCCCCCAGCTCTGGCTGATTTTAGGTCATTGTGAAGCTTTTACACAGCGATTCCCACCGTGTCTGACAACAAAACTGTGCTACCCAACCCCTTGGCTCTCCATCCAACTCCAACCCAGTGCTCAAAGCTCCTACTGTGCTTTGTGTGTCTCACATTACATTGCTCACCTGAACACCCAGTCATGCCCCATGCCCTGGTCTGTGGCAAACCAGACATCTGTTTTAGTCATCACAAAGACAAATCAAGTATTTAAGACAGGGGATATCTCCTTCCTCATCCTTGCTTAGCCTTTTCACCCCCGTTCTTTGATTAAAAGTCCCTTTGGCAGAAAATACAAAAATATTAATTTCAATTTGCCATCGAAAGAAATCTCAATCCCTATTTTGATCATTTTACTTACTTTTTAAAAAGGAATCAAATTTATTAAAATGCACAAATCCTTTAGGAAGTAAATTAAATTTAAAAATGATGTGCACAAGTTTCAGTAAAGCAGCCAACCTGGACAACTTTCAACAGAACAGTTAAGTTCAGGATTTTAACTTCAGCAGTGTTTTGGTTACAAAACTACATTGTATGAAGTGTCTTGACTTTATGAAAATAAGAGTGGCCCAGACTAATAATACATGATTTAAAATCAAAACATCTTGCTCACAAAACCTGAAACCTTCTCCCCTTTGATCACAAGTGCTTTTCACTCTGCAGAAACCACATGGCTCTTGGTTTCTGAAACATTATTTGTGTGTTTCATTTCACCATTTCATCCTTCAAAGTTTTTGCCAGCCTTCTTGGTTTGTTGTTTTTCTTTTTTTTTCCTGAAAGATACCTAATCATGTATCTAAAAAAATTTCAGGATGAATACATCATTAAGTACTTGCAGCTCCCTGAAGGCTTCATCAGAGGGAAAGTTTTTGAAGTGTTAACATACAGGACCTACGATACATTAATAGCTGGGTTTTGTTGGTTTTTTTAAAAGAAAAAATAGAACAACTGTTGCCAAGTGCTTATGTTAATTTTAAAGAGATTTAAGGGTTTTATCATATAAAAATCCTTTTTAATAAGTACTTCTGTGCTAGTTCTTGCATATAGCTGTAAGGTATTTATTTAATCCCATCCGTCAGCCTCCCAGTCTTGCCAGACCTAATTGACTGGACTCTGTAGGAATCAGACTTCAGCTGACTTTGGATTGGCCATTTTATCCTACAGCACCTGCAGGGCCAAGTGCACTCCAGAAATGCACAACTCAAGACGTATGCAGCATTTTCTTTGCAACAAAACTGAACTTGATGAGCTCTGTACGCAGAAGACATTAAACTTTTAAAACATAAATCCCCATTTTGCTGAGAAACATTGATTTACGAATTCTTTCATAAGCCCATATTGATCTTGGCGAATCTTTCAGCAACACATTTTTTACCTGACTCAAAACACGTGTTGACCACCTCATCCTGGATTTATCCCGTTTTCTCTCACAATTTGCTCTTTCGTTTTGACTTTGTGTCTCGCACCTTTGTTGGGTTTTTTTGGTCATACCTCTTTGGTTTGGCATTATGGCTCAATTTCAGCTGGAGATTGGGAAATTCCCATTCTGGGATGCTCTTGCTCATCAGGAATGGAGTCCACGGGGTTTTTTGATTGTTTCAATACTACCCCATCAAGAGTCAACCACTGTTTGGGACTGAGGGCCTCTGTCTTTGGGGCTTCATCCACCTAAAGCTCAAAATTTTATAGAAGAAATACGGGAAATTACAATCTTCTCAGTATGTAGCCCCTGCTCTGAGAGGTCCTACAACAAGAGCCACCACGATGGCAGGAAAAGCCTGGGGAAACATCCACAGTTTCCACATCCTTCCTGCTTGTCTGGCAGGAGGAAGGATTAGACTTTCAGGCACAGCTCAAAAGCTGGCAGAAGAAACATCGTCTTCCCCTTTTGCCGCATGTGACTTAGCCTGGAAAGCTCCGAATAACTGGGCAGTTCCGTCCTTCTCCACGGCAACCGTCGGTAGCTGCGTGTCCCAGCTATTTCCTGGATGAGGGAAGTATTTCCAGCCTGATGTCAGGGAGTGCATTAACGGGAGATCTGTGGATTTTCGGTCAGCTTGGAAATTACGGCGGAACAATGAAGACATAGGGCGTGGCGACACCAGGGGGACAGAACTGCCAACCTGAAGAAAGAAAACCAAAAGGGAGTTTTATCCCAGATGAGAGGTGGTGAAGTGCTGAGCACATCAAAACCAGTGTGCTCCACAGCTTCACAGCCCAGTATCAGACTGGGCAGACTCCTGTGAGCGGGCCAGCACCTCAAGGTCATGGCACTGACCTCAGTGTGTACGGAGCTGTTGGCTCTGCCCTTACTGCCTTTCCCCTCTGTGAAGGTGAAGTTATGCAAAGGGATTAAGCCTCCTTACCAAGGCAGCTACTGACAGATAACAATGCTCCAGCCCTTTATTATTTTCCTAAGAAGGCAAAGCTCTGCGCTTCTCTCAGACATGCAGTTCATCAAGGCCTACATAGCTGCGGAGATCCCCAGTAATACCTCGAACCAGGTGTGGGAGCAGTAAATCCCTGCGGGTCTCTGCTGGGTTTATGGCAACAGGCAAACACTGCAGAGGCTGCTCACACTGACAGCCCGCTGCAGGCATGCTTTTTACACCCTACTCTTCCCCGGGATTTAGAGAAGTCAGTCAAAACGTGCTGCAAACAGTGAGGAAAAACCCCAATCCACTTCAACCCACCCTCTGCTACAACACCCCATGAGTACCTCACTCCGAGAAGGAGGCGTTCTCACTTTACACCTTTTAAATCCTGCGTTAAGTAAGAAGAGAGGGAACCCAGTTTACCAGTCTAGCTGGTGTACCTGGAGCTGGGAGCCTCGGGAAGTGAAGCTTGAGGAGGAGATGCTCCTTTTGCCAGAGCAAGGGAACTTGCATTTTGCTGAGTGATTAAAACCCGGGTGCTTTATGAATAACCTCAAAGTGCAAATGTTGTGGGCAGTGGGAGAGAGGAAAGAGAAGAAGACACAGTTGAAGGCATTTCGCTTTCATTCCTTGAGGTTGGGTAACAAGGACAGGATTAGGACAAACCAGGTGAAGAAGATTCATCCCTTTAGGTGTTCAAGTGAAGGAAAAGATAAATTGGTTTTGCTCTTGGCTCACTGCTGTGGGGACTGGGCATCACACATGGGATATATACGGGTGATTTTTCTCTGTTCACACCAGGTGAGGAGAGAAAACCAGCAAGAATTTTGCTGTCAGTTCTTACCCTAATGACAATTTTGGCTCTTTTTGTTCTTCAGTTGCTTGGGGGTTTTTTTTTGTTGGGTTTTTTTTTGTGGTTACCAAGCAAAGATTATTACTTTTATTTGGTGCTGGAATACAGACTTAATTAGGAAGAGCTGACCAAAGAGGCCTGCTGGAGGTTTTTTTGTCCTCTTTGGCAGTTTTATTATAAATAATGAGGAAAGAGAAATGCTTTTTGCTGTTTTTCTTTTGTGGACAGATTGGCAGGTTATAATTTGTTCACAGAACTACACTTGCGTGTGGGGAAACCAGGAGATAACGTATCTTTCCCCCTTTAACCATCTGACTCCAGATGTTATGAAATGGCAAGTGGTTTTATTTAAGAGTCTTTGTGCTCACAGAACTAAAGGAGCTGCTGCGTCTGCTGGAAAAAAAGACTTTGGACAATGGTGTGAAGAGGATGCATTAATATTCATTATCGGTTTTTTCTTGCAAATAGGACAGACTGATATCTTCCAAATTTCTGTTTTTATAAGAATCCCATTGGTTTTCTCTGATACTGCACATATTTTGTGAGCGGGAGCAGATATTGCATTTAGATTTTCATATTTTTCTCATTTACCTTTGGCGTTTGATTTTGACATCAAAACGTGGTGTAGGTAAGCAGGAGCATACACCTGGAGTTACAGAGAAATTCCTACAGCTGCAGGGTCAGATTTTGGATACTCATTACGCTGCCAAAAGTTTCATTATTTATGAACAAAATTCCCCATTCCCTCTACACCAACTTGCTTCTGGGAAGGCGTGAATGAGCAGGTACTGAGACACTGTCTTAATCAAGGTTTTTTGCTGAGGCTGTAACTCAGAGCACCGATTTTATTTATTAATTTATTTAGTTATTTATTTATTTATCATCTGTTCTTAATCTCAGACTTGTCCGGTTAGGAAGGCTCTGCCAGTAATTTAAACTCCAGCTGGAAAAACTCTTGGAGTCAGGGGAACAATCAAGTCTGTCCTCTCTGCCAGCGCTGGTGACAGGGAAGGGACGGTCACACAGAACACACGTAACAAATTAACATACAAAAGAACATAAAAACCCAGCAAAGCAGATTTCTACGTAGGCATCATTCTGAAATTGGGCTGGAAGACCCCAAATTATTAATTTTGACTGTTTCAACTTCACTGATATTTTGTAATGTAATTTATTTTGGCTCCAGTTCACTGAAAGAATCCACTATTTCCAGATTTTTTTCTGGCTTGAAACAATTTTTTTTATTGTTTTGACTGTTGGCGATGACTCAGAACAATCCCTGTCTATAGGATCCATGTTCTTAGATGTTCTTGGAAATGTAACTAAATGTAAATACAAAACCAATATTTCTGAGTGCAGAAAAACTACTCAAGTGGCTCAAGACAGGTACAAGGGCAAAAGATTTTGTGGAATTGTTAGTGTTGAACAAGCACATATATATCAATTATAATATTTATAAACTTTAAAATGAACATTACTCTTCTAAAAAGTATGCCTACATACCCTGTAATTAGTATTAAAAAGCACAGAACATATTAAAATCCTTATTTGGCAATTGCAAAGTTAAACCGTGTCTAAAGTTGTGCAGTTTGATTTCCTTGGAAAAACACTAATGTTGCACTGTTATTTTGAGTTTTTATTTAAACAACAGTGGAAAAGTGAAGGAAGAAAATGCTGTGGTGTAAAAGTGTAAAACAAATAAATAGAGAGTGAAAAAAATACAACATCTCTGCGAGGTCATATGGCATTTCCAAAATCAACTTCTTCCAGGTTGTTCAATATAAAAGGAACTGATTTAAAAAAAAAAAGAAAATTAAAAAAAGAAAAGGGAAGATAGTCTTTGATATGAGCAGCTGTTGGTGAGATAATTTGCTTTTTTTCCTTCTAATATGTTCACGGATTTCATTAGGAAAATCTGCCTCATGTCTTGAACCAGGAGGAGGACAAAGGAGATAACGTACTGCACGCATGATGCAAGGAGCACAGTAACGCAAAACATCTGGGTGGAGTGGACAACAGCTCAAACTCATGTTGCCTCTTAAAAAAGAAACCTTCTCTTTGTTTTATTTTTCTTTTCCCACAGGAAAAAAAAAATAACATTGATAGGCTTCTCACTGAAGAAGCACAACTCATTTTTTTCCCCCTCTTTTTAGATCCACTCAAATAAGTTTGCAAACCTGGATGATCTGGATGAAAAAACTTCCATATCATATTTATGACAAAGCAGTTCTAAAGGCCCTGTGGCTGATTTTAACCAGAGTTGAACTACACATAGTTTCCACAGGAGAAAATTTGGCTTTTATTCATAAACTCTTAGAAAATACAGGCTTCTCTTATGCCACTACATAAATGCAATATTTATTTATTCACCTCTTAATGTGAGAGAATAAAATATGCCCTGTGTTTCTTCGTGCTCGCACAATAAACGTGTGACTATTTTGTCAGGTAATTAGCAGATAATAAGTCATGAACAATTAAAAACTGCACCTCAGGCACAAATACGTGAACTTTTGGGACTTCCAGGCATTCCTTGGAAGTCTGGAAGCTGCACAAGTGGTTGTGAGTAAGTGTGCACCATTTCCCGGCAGTGATGAAACGAAGTTACCTCTTTTTTTCCACGGGTTTTAAGATCTATTCCCATGCCCTCATTCTCTGCCTAAGCTCTGCTAGAGGGTGTTACGTTTTCATACTGGTTCAGGCAGCGAACTTGATAGTCACTTGAAACACGGCAACTGGGCTCTGAATGAGTGTTTGTGTTGGCCGCAAGTCCAGTTCCACCCGCATTAAGGAAACAGATCCCAGGGTTGGAAGGCAGAGCTTGAGGCTGTGCTGCCTCCTTTCCATTTCGCCATAAAAAAAGGGCTGTTAAGGAAAAGAAACTGGTGAATTCTTTGGTAGAAATTTAAGTGCCACCACTCAGTAGCACACGCAGCACCTGTGGACACTCTTTGCTCCCTGGCTGGGATGTAAAACTCTGGGGTTCAAACCAGCCTCAATATGACCAGAGAGGTGATGGTGGGGAAATGGCAAGAATTTCTTGATTCTTGGTTGTGTGAGCAGCATCTAATGCTTGAATAGGCACCGAAAAGAGCAAAAATAGCCACTTCAGGTTGCAGAACCCCAAAGCTCAAAGCGCTCTTTTGTTAAGCCTCTGCTTTGCTCGGCAGGATTTCAGAAACTTTGCCCCTCCTTCTTGCTCAAATGAATGTTTTAACTTACAAAAAGAAAACAAAACTAAAAAATTAAAAAAGAATATGAGTAGTTAAGTCTTTGCAAAACCACAAGAAGATTTAACATATGGTAGGGAGAAGAATCCACTCCTTTTTCTGCTGGCAAGGAACACCACCACCACTTCTAAACATAGCGACGTCATATTTTCTTACCCCCACAATTTCCTTTTCACTTTCACTTCTCATTCAGGAAAGCTGAAATACCAGCTCTTTCCCCTCTCATTTCGTTACTCGGTAACTCTACCCCTTCTTCTAGAAGCTGTGATCAGTCACCCCATGGCAAGCCTTCCTGCCTCAGGGCAACCCAAACAGGTCTCTCGGAAAAGCGACATTTTCAAAACTCTGTGTCTGAAACTAAACAAATATTTGTGTGACCCTGACTTACACGTGTGGAATTCATATCTACAGCAACCAATGTGGCACTTAATTAGCCATGGGTGTGTGAAAAAAACTGGTTTGTGTAGACATATTGCTTATGCCTGAGTATAAGCTATAAGATTTCTTTGCTCTGCTAGAAGCTGAGCAATACTTCATTTTTCAAGAAGCTATAGCTGTGGCTGTCAGCTGAGTCCTCACACTCACAGCCTGTTTAATGTATTCTTTGTGTGCTTTGTGTGATTTAAAGACTATCTTTTGCTCTTTATTCACATCCTTATAAGGCTTTTGACTCTCAGTCACTGAGCATTTAAGAGCACTGATTTAAGACATTCACATCTCCCACCTGTGTGCTCGTATTGCCCCTCTGAAGATTCATGACCTGGGAGACTGGCAGAAGGGAAGATTTTTCCATCCTGGGCTTTTCCCTGAGTCAAACCTGTTTTCAGAACAAAATCGCACCTTTGTCAGGGATTTGAAATCGGCTGACAGGCCTTGCAGTGTCGGCACACATTTCCCTCTCAGGTGGTGTGGATGTCTGGGCTAGAAGGAGAGAATAAGCAGTAAGGCAGCAAAAGTCTTTAAATCAACACATTCTGGTTCACTGAAGGACCTTTCTCTGTGTCTCCTGCAAGTCCAGGATAGCCATCCCCTTGTTCTGCCCATCATCCAGAGGGTTCAACACTCTGTCTTTCATGTCCAACTTTCTGCCTTTCCAATCCAATGGAAGCGTTTCTGTGCGTGGAGGAGTTTCAGACGTGTATCTTTGAAGCATCACTATAGCATTAAGTTTATGATCTTATGGTTGGTTCACCGTTCTCACCTTTCCCCATAATAAATTTCTCCAAGCCAGGGCAGTAGCAGTACTTTTTGGGACTTTTTGCTGCTCAAGTGTGCTCTCACTCCAGTGAGGGCTCCTCTTTGCAATCTGCAATTATTAGCTGAAAATAAACTAAAGCAGTATTTCATTCCCTTCATCCTTTTGAGCTCCACTCACTTGTGACATGGTGAAATAAGGTTTTATGTTCCCAGACCAGCACTGGGCTGTCTGATGGGCACTCGTATGACAAAAGAACTTCTAAGGGTAATTTTGAAACCAGCCAATATGAGGAGTACTGCCACTCCTCTCACTCCATCTAAGTTAGATGTTTGACAGCCTTATAACATGTTATTGTATGTAATTCAGAACTTTAAACAACTCTCTAAAGCCTTTGAACTTTACTCTTATTTCTCAATGTGGCATTTAGTTTTTGTTGAGAACATTCAAACTGAATTAAAATAACATACTTCTGTGTTCTGACTGAATGATTCCTTAACTCTTTCTTTTTTTTTTTTTTTTTTTNCCCTTTTCTAAGGTAAAAAAGTCACAACACAGCCTACAACTTTTGAACCTGTGACAACTCTGGAAACTGACAGTATGGAATTGTCACCTGCTGCAATTACTCTTAAACCTCCTCTCTTTGAGGCTTCGATTACTGAAGTGCCTGTCACCAAACCAGCGGCTCCTGCTTTGGAGGAAACAACCCCAGAGAGTGAGGAAGACACAGAAATGACTACTGAAGTGGCTGAGGAAAAAAGGGAGATGGAGGTGCTTATGGAGAACATTAAGTTAACCACCCTTCTACCTCAGACTGTCACAGATGGTGAAATAAGCACTTATGATACACTGGGAAGGACTGAATATGATGTTTCCCCTAAGTTAACAGAGAGCACATCTGCAGCCTTGGATCTGGACCACACTTACACTGAAGCAGAACTGCCGGAGGAACAAGGTAGGTCTGAAAGCATTGAGGACGCTTTCTTGACCTCTGTAGTTTTTCAGGATAGCACAGCTGTAGCTAAGAGTTCCACTGATTTTTGGGAAGACGCTGAAACAGGAGATGCACAAAAACATGACGCTGATGACCAGACTGAGCAAATAGAAGTGGCTCCTTTGATGACAGCTACGGATAGCTTATCCATGACTCCCTGGAGAGAGTCTTCCAGGACAGGGACTTCAGCTTCACTGACAAAAGAGAATGTTCATCACGGTGCCCACTCAACAGGAGAACCCACCGAAAAATCGATGGAGGCAAAATCTGACAAGAAATTCACGACTGTTGTAATCCCTAAAGCTTTGCTCACTGATCAGTCTGATCTGACGACAGAGGGGGAGGGCAGTGAGAGCGTGTACACGGCCATGCCCGACAGAGTTTCTGGAATGGCTACAGATGGCATCCCAGAATCAGAAGAGACAGCTGCATCAGAGACACTCTTAGACGAACATGTGGTAACCACTGGACGATCTTCTACAGCAAATGAGTCAACACCCTTTGTCAAGTTTAGTTCTGCGACAGTGTTTGATGGTGAGGCGTCAGCTCAAGGGAGCAGGGAGGACCTGAGAGATGTGCAGCCTACCATGTCACCTGGAATGCCTCTGTCCTTTTCTGTATCATCTGTTGATCAAACAGAATCTGTCTCAGGAAGCACTGATTCCCTGCCAAGCTTTGGAGAAGGCACCACATCTGTTCTCCTCTCATCTGGGCAGACAGTGGCATCGGCTGTTTCAGAGGAGCAGGAGAAAACAAAGAGGCCTGAAACAAGAACGATGGATGATGAACTCCCTCATACCACAGCCGTCACCCCTCCTTGTGTTGCTGCAGAGTCTGAAGGATGTCCTGCAAGGGAGAAGGTCACACAGGCCCCTCCAGCTTCTGGCACGTGGCTGCCAACAGACGAGTCATCTCATACTGAGAGAATGCCTGAGTTAGATACAGATGAGGGTTTCTCTGGGATGGAGCCTACACTAGCTCCAGGGCAAGTTGCAGAGTATACAGTGCACCCAGGAGCTCCAATTTCAGCAGTTACAGATGAAACTGAGCCAACTGTGGAGCCAGCGGAGACCACGAGTGATGAAGAAGTGGTATCGACTGATTTTGATCAGAGTAGGGATACTACAGGTGTCTCCTCAACAAGCAGCTCTTTGGATCTGGAAATTACCACAGCATCCAAAATACCAGTGGAAGAAAGTAGTGCAACAGTAGGGTCTTTCAGCTCCTCAAGTGTTACTGTATTTCCAAGTGCTTTGCCCACAGCTGTGGAGGTAGCTGAGCACGAAGGAGATGAAACATCAGCGACAGAGGGAACTCTTATATTTGCAGATGTAACAGAGGTAGATACCATAGTCCCACAGAAAGAATATGATGCTTCCCTGGTTCCAGCTACTGTAGAGAGTGAGGTCACTAGAGACATGCCAGTTACAGATCAGACTCCTTTTGATGGTGTCTTTCATATAGAAGCAACAGAAACAACTGCAAAACACAGGGAGGTGTTCCCAGAGGAACTCTCTACGGAAGACCAAGATAAGGAACAAGTGACTGCCACAGAATCGACCTTATCTGTGACATCTGCCCAAGCACACGAAAAAGAGACGTCAACGGGATATGAATTGCCTCAGACATCTGTCCAGGAAAAGCAGGATGAGACAGGTTCAGCTTATGATGAGACATATCCATCAACAGAAGCATCAGTGAAGTTCACAGAACATGGAGGAGTTCTGGTCCCTGATGAAACCAGCAGCAGGACCTTGTACCTCACGGTGACTCCAAAAGCTGAAACTGCTACTGACCAAGAGAAGAAGGTCACTGAAGTGGTGCCCATAACACCTGGTACTCAGGCAGAAACACAGGAAAGCCATGGAACCTCTCCCCGGGAAGAAGGCAGGGATGTGGTGAGCTGGAAACCTGTGTCCCCCCCTCACATGACGCCGACAGGCCGTTCCACTGTGGAAACCTTCACTCATCTGACCTTTGGAGGTTCTCCGGGCCAAACTACAGAAGGTTCAGGAATGACTGAGGAACCTGAAGAAACCAAACCAGCTGTACTTGCAGCTAATGCAACGGATAAGGCAACAATCCTCATGGGTGTGGCATCTTCCATCAGTTCTGTGGACAAATCTCACCCTACGCGGGCACCCAAACCTTTGGTTACTGAAGAGTTTCCACGTATCATTCCCGGGGAAGAAGAGGAGGTAACAAGCCATGACATCATCGTAATTGACGAGTCTGTGTCACCCAGTAAAGCTACTGGTGACGACGATCTGACAGGGAAGACGCCGGAGCCAGAGATCGATAGGGAATATTTCACAGCGTCAACTGCCACCGCAGTGGCACGTCCCACTGCACCACCCAAAGTGGAGGAGGCCACAGAGGCTTTGCACCCTCAGGAGGTGTCTCCTTCTGCTTCACACCCTGATAATGACATAAGAATGTATGTTATTCAAATCACAGGCAATGATACAGGTAAGATTTTGCCTTTTAGACTCCCCCCTTCCCCGTCCATCAGAATGGACAGTTTGCCATGACAAACAGGTGTCCTTTAGAATGTACTGGAGATGTTTCTTGGATCATGAAGGATGAAAAGTGCCACTCCTTATCTAGACAGCGACTTACTGAGTATTGGTAGGTCTGTTTTCCTATCCATTAAAAAAACCTTTAGAAAGGTATTTTTTATATATACTTTGAGGTAAGATTAATTTCCATGTAAGAACAAATGTGAAACTGTGGTATTTCCTCTTAAAAATGCAGTTTTCTTAATTAATGTTGTCAAGTCACTGATTTAACTTCAGCTATCTGTGAAACAAGCATTTTAATTTCACAGCTTCCATCCCATGCATTACTAGTCCTAAACGAAGCACTGGATTATTTTAACATTCCATTAGTCTGTAGCAATTAACAATGCCATGTACAGTGAAGTCAGCTAAAAAATGGTCAAAGCACTCTACTACCTCCTGTGATTTGAAGGAAGGGTATTTTTATATTTTTTGCAGCATATCGTGGTATTTTTAAAATCCATTTTAGAGAACACGTGATGCAAATTGACATGGTTTTTAATTCTGCCACATCTTTTAGCTGATTGTCCTGTACATGTGTATGTAGCTTCAATTCCATGGGTATCCAGAACAGAAACCTCTAAAGTGGCAGTGAACTGTTGGGTTTTATGATGAATATGCCTCCCTAATGCAAGAGCTGCAGGCTATGAAATTTTACGTTAAAGATGCCCGTCAACAGACTATTATTTAAAGATGTCTTGGTAAAACCTCTTATATTGAAATGAAATGTGAAAGCACTGGCAAGCAGGATGATGCACAGAATATTATTAGGTTCAATGTTGTATTGTGTTTGCTATGTTATAGTCATATAATGATTATTTTACTTTTTTGAAGGAACACAGTAGAAATGAATTTTGTGTCTCATAAACCTTGACCACATGCATTTCTTTTGAATGGTTGTGTAAGAAACTATTTTCTTGTTGGTTCTCTTCCATAACATCTCTCTCTCTGAAGAACTCATCTATCAGGAGCCATAATTTATGGGAGTCTTCTGGATGGTTTTGTCAGGTTTGTGCTCAGTAGAGTTCCATTCAAAAGATCAAAAGCCAGCAGCGGTTTCCTTGAGGGGGTGCCATGTCCTTGTTGGGCTGTGCACGCAGTGGTTTTGTGTCTTTATTCACTTTGTGCTTTTTATGCTTCTTCCTATTTATGGATGAGTAAATCTGCACAAATTTTATCAGTGGTAGCTTAGCCTTCTATTTCAGACAGTGGTAGTTCTGTCCTCTTAGTGTTCAAGCACTACTTTTGTTTCTGTGGTACATTATAATTATTTTGTCTGAAGCTTTATGTGTCACCAGTGTCTTGGGAGTCTCCATTAAATGAGACAAGTGTGGTAAATCAGAGCAGAAGGGCAATTTCTGAAGACTAGAATTAATGCAGAAATGTGATGGATTTGACTTAAAAATGAGCAGTTCTGTGGTGGAGTGGAGAACTACTTTTACGTGTCAGATTTTTGAGTGACAACATGTTTGATTGCAAACGGGAGAGTGGGTTGTGCTGGGCAGCTGCGTTTTCCAGGTGGATGGAGAGAGGAGGAAAGGTGTGGATATAGGATTTCTCTGCATATACATCAAGGAGAATCTTATTTCACACTTTTCTTTTTTTTTTTCCAGAATAGTGTGTGTGCTGTGGCTCATTAAATTAGGAATTAGTTCAAAGTGGATTATGTGAAGGACAGTGGGTCGAGGTGCAGATGCTCTTCATAGCCACTCTTTCTTCCCCCTGGGTGACCAGGTCTTTGGGATAAACTTTCTTCAGGGTTTGCCTTTTTCATCTTCACGCACTTTGAAATCTGTACACGCATGTCCCAGGTATATATGTGCTTATATGTGAGGGTGTTTGTAAGCAGAGTTAAAATTGTGCATCCTTAAAAAAATCCACCTCTAAGAATTGTTTAGTTCACTAGGACATAGGTCAACTTCTTACTCTATCACTCTTTATTTGAGAATTGATCCACAGTCATAAGGAACCACACAAACTGTACCTCTGGCTTTTCATTCTCAGCAGAAAGGGGAACTAGAAAGTCAGTTTTCATCATTACATCTCCCCGAGAGAACAAGGGCTTTCCCTCCTTTGTCATGTTTTCAAGGCAATAGAGCTTAGCATTCTTAAATAAAATCAATCAGTGAGAGTTACAAGCAAAGACTTCCGTGATTTTTCAAGTCAGGAGTCCAAAAGACAGCTTGCTTACCAAAGCCCTTCAAAAAAACAGCTGTTTCAAATAGGAATGATGATGAGGGGTTGGCAGTATAGTTGGTATTGTCCATAAAATAATATAATGCTTTCCCTTCAGTGTATGCACGAGTGCTGGAACTATTTATGAGTTCTCATTTCTCCCCTTCTCCCTTCACCTCTTTGTCACTCAGGTGTTGCCAGGAGCAGAGGTTTATTAGCGGAGCAGGGATCAGCAGAAGTTCAGCACCACGTTTTGTTTCCTGCCAGATGTATCACTCGATTACAGTCCAAACTTGTTATTGCACTAGCACAGATGAATATTGCTCTCTGCAGCTCCATTTGGCACCTGTAGCTCAGGCACAATAATGTTTGAGTGCTCCACAGAGGTGCTATTAGGCTTTGCTGGTTCAGGAGCAATATTTTATGTTCCATGAAGAAGAGGAGGGCAACGGTAAATGGGTGGATTTTTGGGAGTTGCAGACTTTTTTAGGAGTTTCCAACAGGCAAGGCAGAGCATATTCCTGGAGGACAGGGGGTCCTGTGGCCAGTGGTGTGTGTTCTACCTCCTGTGAGGTCTGGTGGGAGCAGCACCGGGTCGAGTGAGTCCACCTGTAGCTGTGCACAGGCAGAGGGAGAAGCAGGAAGGATTTTATTCTTCTTGTGCCTTTCTTGTCTTTCTCAAATCCTCCCTAAACTGGCACCAGCTTTGCTGGAGGACTTTGAAGTCTTTGCCTGGAATGTGCTGCAGATGTATGGAATGTGTTATGGATGTATGGAATGTGGGGGAGGGAGCGGGATATTAATCTTCATTATTATTGTAGACTTGAATTGTGCTCGAAAGGTCTTGAATATTGCCTGGGTTAAATTGAATTAAATATAGTGGGAAGGATATTAATCTGCCTTAGGTACCCCACCCCCCCCCTTTATATGAAGTGGTACAATATATAACTGAAAATTGATATTTAATATTTTCATTTCTTTAATACATTAATCCCTTACATTTGTTAGACAAGAAGTTTCTCCTAGGAGACTTCTCTCTTGATCCAAGAGATAAATAGCTGTACTCCTAGCTTATAGAATACGTGCTTGCTGTCAGTTAAAACTTCCATAAAGGAAACTTCAGTCACTTATAGATTAAAAAAAAAAAAAAAGAAAATACCCATGGAAATAGAAGTAATTTGGAGGCCTGGTGGAAGGTCAGGTTCATTAGCTTAAATTCTGGACAGCACATCCTAGTGCTGATAGGAAAAAACACCCAGCTGAACAGATTAAGCTGCTTATTTGTGTGAGAGTACAGCAGTTTTCCCTGTGAAAATGTTTAGTACAAACAATCCATGCATTTCCATGTGGGCAAGCGTGAGGCAGGTGCACAAATTAATGAGGGTAGTAAGACCAGCCCATGGCACACGGGCAGATCTACGGCAGGTGTTTCAATTAATGGGGAAAATATATTTGTACACAAGGCTTTTTATGCTGCAAAAAAGGACAGCGTGTATGTTTCATAATGGAAGGAGCTTGGGACTTTCATTCACTCGAGGGGAACGAGAGGATTTGGGATTGTGGCCGTGTTCTGAGAGTGAAAAAGCAGGGGATGCAAACCCTGGCAGCTTGTGCCCTGATAGCTGTGATGCATTGTAGTGGTGAGGGCTGATGGTGTTGGATTAGCAGATGGGAGAAAAAGGAAAAAAAAAACCCAACCCCAACTCCTAAACCTGAAGGAACTTTTCAGCTCATAAAGCTTTTATGAGCTGAAAAATGCTTGTGGGGGTGTTGTTTAACAGTGGTTGAGGGGATGCTGGGAACAAAACTCCTGTCTGTATCAGGAGTAATTTGCACACCTGCATTTTTTGGAGACATTTGAAAGCCTTCACTTAGTGAATGTGTTTCGAAGCGCTTATTGGACCCTGGGACTCACACCAGCTCTGTCTGGGTTTTTTTTTTGTCCCCTCCAGCTTTGAAGAGAACAGAATTGCAGGAACTTGTGCTTTGTAGATGTGGAATTTTACGGACAGAGGTTGCAAACCTTTATGTTTCAACATGTAATTCTCTGACATGCATATTTCTGCAGTGTGAGAGGGCATGTGAAATTTGAATGAAATGCGGGATGGCAATGAGTCATAGCCATAAACCTTAACAAAGGAGGCAGAATAGAGTCTTTTCAGGTCCATCTTAGGCCTTGCCTTAAAATTCATTTAATCCTGTTGTCTTCACAGCTCCTTCTGGAGAGCTGTCAAAGACCGTCATGGCTCTCTTTAAGCCTGATTCTAATATCGAGCTTGAATTGCTTCTTGGACAGTTTATACCCGTGTTTATTCTTGCCAGCATTGTCTTTAGCTTGAATAGGTCTTTTTTCTTCCTGACACTTATCCCTTGATACTTTTATTTCTCTGTTCAGTCATAGAGAATAACCATGTCCCCTTTCCGAGCCCTTGTTTTGCTCACTTCAGAGGGGGATGTGTGCGTGGGAGAGCAGGAAGGCGCTGGTGCCACGCTGGGAGCAGAGATGCTGGATCTGTCCTGGAGGCTCTGTTGGGATAACCAGAGAACATGAGGATGACCCGAATTAATTTCTGATGGGATGTTGAAGCAACAGTAAAAGTGGCTTCACGTGGGCTGAACCAATTTCCCTTATTAAATATAAAATCTCTTGGTTTTTTGGTGAGGGGTTGGGCTTGTCTCCCTGTTATCTCTATTGTTCCAATGCTCATTTCCAGATGTGTTTTGTCAGCATCCAACAGGCACTGAAGTCGTTTTCACGTCCTGAATGACCAAACTCTCTGTTTCATCCACAAAACCTGGCACAGGGACAGCCACGTTCTTCTTGTTGAGTCTCGAGTAACTGAAGTGTTAAACTCTTAAGTAACATGGCCAGATCCTGATATCAACACCCCCAGTGCAAATACACCATAATAATTCCAATGAGGTGATTTGGAGCAGAATTTTTATGAGGATGTGGGGACAGTAGGCATCAGAATATCTCCATAACCTTTACAGCTTCTGGGTCATTGTATAGTTAGGTGATTATTTTTCTTTAGAGCACATTCGAGTCACACATTTAACCCAAACTGGTAGAACAGCTGCTTAATTAAACCAGTTGGAGGTTTTTCTATATTAAAATACTCTTTTTTTTTTTTTTTTTAATGGTGCTGTGGAGCGCTGTTTAAAATCACATATAAATCATATTTAAAATGCAGCAGCAATGATGCCCTGTATGAAAGCGAGACCTAATGAAAAAATAATTTTAATAAATTCAAGCTTCTTTTTGTACATTTGTCTTTTTTCCAAGGCAAAAGAAGAGGGGAAAAAAAAGCAACAAAACACCAGGCCCATATCCGACAGAGCTGAAACTGGATACTTAGAAAGTTTCACAAGAAACTAAGATTGGATCAATAAGTGGTCTTCATCCCACTATAGCTGGCTCTTCCCAAAGTCTTATTATAGAACAATAATTTGTTTTTTCCACATTCTTTTCTAAGCCTCCATAGATACAAGAAACAGTGCCCTCACATTAAATACTGCTCGGAGGATGCCTACACATTCCCTGCTGTCTTTGCGTTGTATCCAAGGAAACGTCTCAGATCTAGACATAGGGATTACACATTTCCAGCTTTCTTATAGCTCTTTGTTTATTCATGGGAGAAATGAAGGAATTTTATTCATAGGTACAATGTAGTTTTTCATACTTCTGTCGGGAAGAACAGGAATCCTTTTAGAAGTTCTTTTTCTTTTTTTTGTTTTTTTTGGGGGGTTTTTTCCACGTGGAGAAAACCTTAGAAAATCCTAAATCAGAAAAGATGAGTTCTCTCCTGCGTGGTGATGGAATACGAATTAACTTTTTTTTGAGGGAAGTGGTTTTCTTTATCAAACTTTTCTGAGTGTATCCAGACTGCTACTTCCTGAGTGCATAATTTTCAGTGGTCTTTTTTTAGCAGTTGCTCTTTGCACATTTTAGACTTAATGATTGAATTAATCCTTGCTAATCCAGCTAGTTTTTTTTCTATCTCCTTCTTTTTTTGGGTTTTTTTTTGCATTAGGAAAAGAATTTTCACATATTTGAAGTAATTATTTTTATTTTTGTCCCCCAAATAGCAGCAAAGAATATTCCTAATGTACAAGGAGTAGCACAAGGGAGTTTTGATGGCACTCCAGTGTGAGATTTTGTCTAAACCACCTTTTCCTTTCTTAGAAGCGATGAATAAAATGATTCTGGGGTTAATTATGTATTTACTATTCTGGCTTGTCGTGAGTTTCAGCAACAGGTTTAGTTAAACATTAAACATTAGAAGCAAAATTCGTGTGTCTTTTGCAAAAATTCATAAACTGAGTTACTGCTGCCCCTGCTGTAACAACTCAAGTCATTTTGCACAAGCAAATGGGTCCGGGACAAGGGTCACTATTCCAACAATTTATTTCAGTGAAGAAACATGAAGCTCAAAAATATGGATTGGCCATGAGAAAATGATGAATTGCAAAAATATTTGGTGGCTTTGTTTTTGCAACTTAAAATTCCTCCTGGGAGACAAATTGCTTCGGTCAAGAAAGTAAAATTTAGTACATGCCTAATATGTGAGCCAACCTTTATTACTCCTAAAATAATATGATGTCAACCTAATTTTTTGGCCCAGACTGCCCCATTAAGGAGCATACTCTCAGTTTTCTCCAAAGGACAAGCATTTTGGTAATGCTGGGGAAGGAATATTCCTTACAGGCTAAGCAAACACAGGAGTAGTTGGATGGCAGACACTGCACTTGAGATTCTAAGTGTAGTATTCTGACTTTGGCCCAAATTTATGTTGTGACAACTTTTAATTCTTCTTGTAGAGGACACTCTCTTCCAAAGTCAGTCAGTCCAGAACTGGTTCTTTCTTGTGCCATCTGTGTCTTGGCAGAAGCAGTTGAGGTTGCCCCAGTTAACACGATGTGCTAGGAAAGGGCAAATCCCACTGATACCTGAGTTTCCACCTCAGCCGTGGAATACCGCACCTGAAACCAAGGCTGAAGTCCTTTTGGTGATCCCAACAGCTCTTCTTACTGGGTTGGACTTCCCTCTCTACACCCCCAGACACACCAGCTAACTCAGACCCAGTGTGACTGCACAGCCTGGCTCCTTGGTTTTGTTTGGGATTTCATCTGGAGAAAAATGATTTATTGCGCGGCAGTTGCTTGGGATTGGGTTGTTTAGCCCTGCAGAGTTCTAGAATTGGCTTCTCTGTAGGCAGTAAGCAAAATGTTGTCATTGGAAGGATGCTTGAGTCAAGGGCTGCTCGGGAGGGGGTCGGAGCGTCGTTTTGTTTCTGACATACCGAGGCAGAAAGGAAGTGGGAATAATTGCCCTTGGAATACTGCATGACAAATATTCAGGCATCACCCAGGGATCCGTATCCTGCCCTTTCCGCGGCTTAGACTTGGCAGTGCAATTTTTAACAACTTGACATTTCACTCAGTCTGTTTTATCTTAATGACTTCACTGCCCCGTCGTTCGTGGGAGGGAGGAACAAAGGAGGAAACGCCGGGGGTTGCCAGAAGGCTGCACGATAATAAAACAGTTCCTTTATTTCTGACATGGTTTCTGCATCATCATGTCTGCAACTCTAAGGTTTGGCAGGGGTGTGTGAGGAGCTTCTGTGCAGAGCAGATTTCCACCTAAGCAACATCCACTTTCCACAGGTGCCGTCGGTCATAGCCAAAAAACCTCCTCCTGGATGGAGCTGGGGGAAATGGTGAGGCTGTAAAAAATGCTGCAAGTTTAGGAATGTGCCAGAAATTGCTCAGGTTTCCAACTGGGCTGTATTTTGCATGGAAACACCCAAATATGGTGAAGCAAACAACTGGATAAGTGAATTTCAGTAGGCAAGATTGACCACCCACCTTGAATTACTTTCAACTCCTACCCAGCCAGCTGTGCAAAAATCACTTTTTATTGTACATATTACTTTCTTCCAGAAGTTTACTGGAGTCATTGTGATTTTTATGCAAGGTAAATCTATAATTTTTTAATAGATACTGTATAGACGTATATGTACATGCATATGTGTACATATGTAATGCAATCCTCTCTTTTGGCTCTCAAAGGGATAACAAAACATACATTTTGATAAAATTTAGAAGGTTAAAAAAACCCCAAGTCCAAACCCCAAACTATTGAAACCTGCCCTACATCCTTAAGCATTTGTAAAGGGAGCCAAAGTTAACAAAAGTTTTAGCAACACATACCCAGCTGGGAAACATTTTAGAGTGAATTAAATAAAACCTTTTGTTTATTTAGACCGAGCATTAATAGAGAACTGGATTTTACTAGACTTCATCATATATGCTAGTCATGTTAATGTGAGCTAGAAGGATTAAAAGTATCAAAACCGTAATTATTTCTGGACATTTGTCTGTTGGGTTTTTTTGCACTTAGGTGAATATAATATAGTATAATAGTAGCCATGTTTCTTTAACACCTTAGACCAGATCCTGGGCACCAGTCCCACCTTTTCCTGAAGGGGAGTTGGGATATGCCTGGAGCTCTGTTGCACTTTGACCATGCTTAGGTAGGTTAATGATGCTACAAGATGGCACAAGTCAGAGGGGTTGCACGTACCAGGGGCTGACACTTGGAATTTTGCTTCAGCAGAAAATGTCTGCGTTTCAAAATCTTCTTTATTTTGAAATGAGAAATGTCTATTATCTTATTTTTTAAATTTTTTTTTGCTGTTTATCTCCATTAGAATCAAAATACAAGTGTATTTAATGGGATTATCTGACTTCTAGTCCTTCTATTAAAGACTGAACTCTATAACTACTCAGAAACTGCGCAGAGCACATTCTGAATCAATAAATGCACAAACTGCAGGGATCTGTAGGCAAAATTCTGTTACGTGCAGGATCCCAGGTGAGATGTTAACAGCCCTCTTTTGAACGAGGACTTCACAAACCCATGTTAAATCCATGCCTTCTGAATGAAATATTTTGGGTTTTGAAAGTTTGGAAAACTCCAAAGGAGGTTTTCTATTTAATTTGCTAATAATTCTTCTTCAGCAGCTTATCTGATGGCTTTTGAGAGGGAAAATGCTTTTTCCTGCCTGCTCCCTCAGAAATGGTTTTGGCAAAGCTCCTTATAGAATATTAAAAGTCTTCTCCAGGAAAAAAAAAAAAAAAAAGAGAAATAAAAAAAAATTCCTGCAAGTCACACATTTNAGTTTAAGGGCATTTTTCATAGCTCTTAACCCTAAGCATTGGAAACTTGACTGCTGACACTGAACAATCAAACTTGTAGGAAGGAAAAGAAGTCCCAATAAAAAAATAAATTCGACTGCATTCTTTGCCATTTTACTGAAAGCTGGTTATTTTTCCCTTGGGGGGAAAATACCCCTCCAGCCCTCCCCACACTAAAACCCCAAAAGACACTTATTATTTAATGAAAGTTTATTATCAGAATATCATACCTTTACCTAAGGTTCTTTTATGTGGATCTTTGTGGCGTGTGAGATCTTGAAAAAGCCAACAAAGTAAAAGTGAGGTCTGATAGAGATCTCTGCATATGCAAGAATTTCTATTTGTCTTCTAGGTGAATTTGGAACAGATGGTTTTTCGCTAAATTTATTGCCTACCATAAATGACTTTGAGTGAGTCAGTAATTTGAGGGACTCCCAGGTGTGCACTGCCTCAGAAATACTGCACTGCTGGTCACAACTTGTTAGTCAGGGTGCCCTCCTGCAAATTGCAGCCTCTCCAGCCCCATCCAGGCTTTGTAAATTGTTTTTTCTTTTTTTTCTTTTTTTTTTT